>CATIWQ010021235.1:0-10295 GCA_949673415.1 Euphorbia schlechtendalii | reverse complement strand
AGACGCAGGAATTGCGGGAATTGACGACTCCCATTAAAGAGTGGATACGGTTTGATCAACTTTAGCTTTCACTTGCATACCTTACAACTTTGCTTTGCTTTCTACTTATAGTTTCTATTTCAAAGTTTATGATATGTCTATTTGTCATAATGCATATTTCGTGCTAAGTCTTTTATGTTAATCAAGTTATATGCGTTGGCATTAATTTTAAGAGTAGTTTCGGGGTTAACAATATCGTGTATAATCACTGGATCTGTGATATAACACTGTTTAGTGAGTTAACATTTTTGGAACGGTAACTTGCTAAATATGGCTATGTGAGAGCGACCCGTACTAAGCATAGTATTGACGTTGTCCAGGTTTATATAATAGTCTTATCTCGTTTGCGCTAGGATTAGAAAAGTTATTACATGTGTTGCTCTGCGGCAAATCATTGAACATATGAGTGTGTTGAACCGGGTTTTTTAGATTAGTCTAGTGCATCATAACATCTTTGTTAAACTTGCATGTTTTCTCTGCTATACTTGTTTGTAGTGAAAATCTATGTATTTAGAGCCTTTCATCTATATATTTACTCTACTTTTAATTCTGATCTTCCTTTTCAAAAATCTCAAAACTATTTTTATTTTTCCTTTACTTTATCTTTCCTTGTTGATCCTTTGACCTGGTTCCTTCCATTTGGGTTCGATATCTTTTAAAACTACATCACAACTGTATACCTGCAGTTATCATCATTTTTCTATGTGGTAAGGGGTATTGACAACACGTACATTTTTCATGAACAAGTTTTTGGCATTATTATTAAGGATAAGTCTTATTGGACGAGTATAGCCAAGTTTCATGAACAAACTTTCGAAACCATTAAGGGATTAAACATATCAGTGGAAAAGTGGCAATCAAAACTCATGAAGGATCTCGCACAATGAACAAAGAAAGAGATGTCGAACTCAGAGAGAAAAAGCTAAGCTTAAGTATGGAATAAAGAGTAGCTGGAGGCCTATATATAGGGAAAAAGGGGGAGTGTTTGACTCCCCCTCAAAAACAAAGTGGGATGGGAATATTTCCATCCCACTTAGCGAGTTAGATGTGTGGGTAAATAGGACCCGCGGGCTAACCCGCGGGTCTCTCCCATAAGGCAAGCCCTTGCAGGCTGCCCGCTGCAGCGCCCTAGCGGGCTTGCAATGGGAAAATTCACTTGCTCCACTCTGTGCAATTTTTCTCTATTTTCTTTTTATTCCCTTTAATTATTACTTCGGTCTAACCAATCATTAATTCTTCTAATGAATTCGACAACCAGGCATAGACCTAGTCTATAGGTTCTTTACTTAGTTCGATAAAGACCCAAGTATGTAACCTCATAAAATCCCAAAGTATGGAGCCACTGAAGGTTAACCTAAACTTGGCTTCCCATCCAAGAACCTTTAGGCTTAGTGTTCTAGACCGATATGGAACCCGATAGCTCTAGACGATCAAATGGGCTTTCTAACGAAGGTGTATGATCCCCCAATACTTAGAACATCATGTACTTGTGACCTGATTCGGTTCTGCAGTAATAACCAATACATTACACTCCTTCCATTAGGTTAAGTACCATCTAGTTTATTGAGCTCAGATTAAGTATCAGCTCATGTAATAGCCGTAGCGATTCTATAATTAGACTTGTTCACGAAGAACACCACTCGGCCATTATGTATCAAGATTGACTAGAAAATTATTCTATCAATCTTATACTCTTATCATAGGTTTATGAGTGTGTCACTTCAACAAGGAGCCCTAAGGTACATCTCTCACTATATCACTATGTTAGGAGCGATGGATCCCATCTTGACTACTCGGCTTACCAACATGTGATAATCACTATACCCGTAATCACCTGTGTCATCCTGATCACCAGGGTATGAATAAGTATGACCCAAAGTATAGCAAATCCTACACAAGGTAACCAGTATCTTAGGTCTGAGGATACTTGTACTGCTACTACAATAAGACATGAAACCAACACATGGATATAGTTATTTTTTAGTGTTTGTCTTATAGCGGTCTCCAATGTATTACCCGAATACATTCATGTGTTAACTCAAGGTACCACCTTCAGCTCGTGAGATCGGCTACTTGGACCTAATCTAAGGAGTAAGCCTACACATGCTAGTTTGTCCATTCTATTGATGTCCAGTCTCGATGAAACTATGACTAGGGATATTTAGACTATTCATAGTAACACGTATATGCAGTTCTCACACCACATAGCTCTCACTATGTCCTCGCACTTTTACGCTATGAAGTAGTCACGAACTTTATCTCATCAATGCACATATACATATTTAATACTATACATATATGATACTAGCAAGATACATAAATTAATTGAAAGCACTAATAAGCAACAAAGATGTCTTAATTATTATTTATAATAATCTGAAACCATTTGTACATTATAGCTAATAAATATATATCACCCTAATTGCCTCTAGGGCATACATCATGTATGAATACAGACACCTGTTAGACTTAGCACCTAGCTTATCTGAACTTGTCCTCTTTACATAAGTAGGACATCCCCAAACTCTCAGGCAAGAAAGAGCTAGTTTCTTACCATATCACATTTCGTATGGTGTTTGATCAACTGATTTTGAGGGCGCTCTATTTAGAATATAAATTGTGCGATCAAGTGCATAACCCTAAAAGGATCTGATGAGTTTTGTTTGGCTCATCATGGACCGAACCATATTGAGTAGGGTTCACTTTCTCCTTTCTGACACTCCACTGTGTTGGGGTTTATAAGGAGGTGTCCACTAGGATAAAATACCATTATCCCTTAGATAATCCTGAAACTCTTAGCTTTAGTATTCACCACCTCCATCAGATTGAAGGGTCTTGATACTTTTCCCAAGTTGTTTCTCTACTTCATTTCCGAACTCCTTGAATTTCTCAAAACTTTCAAACTTATGCCTCATTAGGTACAAGTAACCATATTGTGAGTAATCATCGATAAAATTTATGAAGTAAATGAAACCCTCATGTGTCTTAACACTCATTGGACCACATACATCGAAATGTAATATTTCCAAAGTACTTGCGACACACTGAACCTTTCCTTTGAAAGGTTTCTTAGTCATCTTACCCTTTAAACAAGGTTCGCACGCCTCATAAGATTCCCATTCTATTGAGCCCAAGTCACCACATTTGTGTAAATTAGTTAAACGAGTCTCATTTATATGGCCTAGACAACAATGCCATAAGTATGAGGATTTCTCATTATCTAACCTTGATTTCTTAACAATGTGGATATTTATAATTTAAGTTTTAGTATCTAGAACATAAATGCCATCAACACATACTCCAAAAGCATAAAGAACATTATTACGTCGAATTTTACATTTATTATTAGAATATAAAATCTCAAATCCATTTGTTACTAAACGCGAAACATAATTAATATTCTTAGTGACAACGGGAATATGATAGCAATTATTCAAAACTAAAACTAGGCCACTAGGCAAATGAAGGCTATATGTCCCTACAACTATTGCCGCAATCCATGCTCCATTTCCCTCTTTGCAAACCTTCTACTATTCCACAACCCTTGTATAGACGTATAGATATGAGTACCACAACCAGTATCCAATACCCATGTAGACTCATAAGGAATTGTAGAAAATTCTCTTGTATGAACATACCTTTAGAAATTCGAGCCATGGCCTTCATCATTATCCGATGAGTTTGTTCCATGAGAAATATTTTCCCTCTTCAACTCTAACTTCTTCATGAGCTTTCTCTTGACTTTTAAAAACCTTTAAGTTTCTTCAACTTAAGGTCCTCAGCATTCACTTGCTCCTTGAGTTTATTTTTAAACTTAATCTCATAAATCTCGAGCAAGTCCATGAGTTAGTCAAGGTACAGTTAGGAGAACACTTTCTAAGCATTTCTTGAAGGAATCATATTTATTGGATAATCCCCTCAATACCATTTCCCTCAAAGACTTCTCACTGTACTCAACTCCCAACTCTCTAAGTTTCTTAGAGTTTTCATATATGTATATAACCAAGTCTACTACTGAGGCGTCTCCATGCAACTTAATGTGGAATAGTCTTTCTTCTAGACCTTCCATCGATTTGAGATGATGAATCATGGTTGCGAGATCCAACCCTTTGTACACATGTGTGTCCTTTGGGAGCATGTTGTCTAACATGAGTTTTGTAGCAAACTCACAGTTTCCTTTATACCTCTCGTAATCATTCATCTCACATGTAAAAGCATTCTTACCTCAGTCAAAACATAATCCAAGTAGTAGTTTTGGAGAACTCCTCTTAACAATCTCAAACCACTCATTAAAGTTGTAAACATCATACCTTATGTTGACAAGAGGACCGATATCAATACGAGTATTTTCGTTAGTGATCATATTCAACATAGATATAAGATAGAAATTGTTCATATATTAATATATGTACATGCATTTAATATAAGGTCTTTAATTAAATACATAATTCCTACTATTTTTATCGACATTCAAATAGTCCATTCTATTTAAATTCAAGAAATTTAATCCAACCAATTTTCCTTAGTAGGCAGCATCCATAGCCATTCATCATGACCCCTGCTATAGCAGGTCAAGCAATAATAACATAACATTGGTTGGAACCCATCCATTTGCATCCCATGCATTATTAATCCATTTGAGTTCTCTTTCTTGAGACGTGCGTACCCAATTGTATGACTCCTCATATATGTCTCCAATCTGGCATTAGCTCCATTGACATGGACAACTAATCCATTTTGGTTAAGGCATTAACCTCATCTAGTCTCATGACCAAACACATATTAAAGGAAAGCATATTGTACATGCCCTTGCATCTGTTAATAAGGTTTGTATCACGAGTTATGACGGGAAGATAATTTACTTCCTTAATATTTTTATAGGGATTTTATTGGTGCAGCTGGTCTAGCCCTAGTCTAGGTCTTATACGATGGATATGATTATGATAATAATAATTATGGGCTATTTGGAATTATTAATTTAAGGAAGCATGCTCAAGACTGGTACATCATAATCATTCCATTATGCCAAGACTCCACATAGCATGCAAAACTAACAAGGTCCATGTTTAAGTTTGTGCACCTTTGTCTATAAGTTTTAATTTAACAACTTAAACCACAATTGTAAAACCATATGCAAAATCCAATTCACATACTAGAAATCAACAAAGTCGTAAAAGTCCCTTGGGCACGCTTGAATCTAATACCAATGGAGATTTTCAGGTAAGAGAGGTCCCTTTAAAGTGAATGAGCAGCAAAGTCCAATCCTTGGTAAAATAACCACAGGCACTTCTATTTGTTGTACCACAGATAATTATGATTTGAAGATTTTGTTCTTTTAATTGAGTGAAGTACTGAATGACATTCAATTTAAAGCACGTGTGGTAAAACATTGTTAATCTATATGATAATCACCTAGACTAAGTTTGAGCAAAACCTTAACATAGTTATCACATCATTTTCTATGACTGGAATTGAAACCTAAGTCATGCATAACATACTTTAATCAATTCATAGAAAATATGATTTCAACATATTATCATCAATCATGCACAGCATAAGGCAGGCTCTAATAACATTATTGATTAATCAAGAGAGTAATTGAACATGCAAACTTTCAAGGTGGAATTTCAATACTTAAAATTAACCCTAAAGGATCTCCTAAGCATGCCATGATTGATATAATCTAAGTTGAAACGTTCTATAGATGTTCATAGGTTTATACAACTTAATTTAAAGAAACCTAGCATCTAAGTTAAAAACATTACCAGTTGATGTGTGCATTCCCTTGGTGCGGCGCTCCCTTAGAGTAATTCGATAGCACTATGTTAACACTAGCCTCCAATCTAGACAAACCTCTATGATTGATCCACATGGATCTTCACCGACCAAAACCTCTAGTTAAGGAAGAATCCATTGGTAGATAGCAGCTGCTACACCACTCGAAGACCAACCCAAAAATATTACTAAGAAGGCTCTCTTCAAAATTGAATAAGCATTAAAAAGAATTCTTGAGATGTTGGAGAAACTCATGGAATATCTCGCAAAAGGCTCGTGAAGAAAAGATGTTAAAACTCAGAAGGAAGGCTGAACTGAAGTGAGAAATAAAGGAGCAGGAGGAGGCTATTTATAGGGAGAAGGGGAACTAAAAGCTCCCCCTTTTAGCAATGTGCGATGGGAAAAATCCCATCTCACAAGCGGGTCACACAAGCGGAGCCCTAGGCTTCACGGGTTAACCCACTTCACACAACCCGCTTTTGTGGGTTATGTGTAGCCGAGTCAGGCAAGCCCTAATGGGCTTTCCTTGCCCTACAAGCATGGGCATGTGGGCTATTCGGCAAGCCCAGCTTGCAGGCTGCTAGCATTCCTACACAACAGGCTCATGCAAACGCTGGTAAGGGAGGGCTTGCTTGTTGCCCGCTAGCATGCACTGGCCTAGTGCCAGAGCACGCTAGTGGCCCGTGAGAAAATTTTTCTTGAGGGGTAGCCTCGCAGACCCACTCGTGAATAACCCACGTTCACAAGGCCCACTTGCAATGGGAAAATTCCCTTGCCACTGTGAGCGAACGATGTTCAACCCGCGCGGTCGCTGCGAGGTGCCAACCCCGTGAGATGGGGCGTGGGGGTTTTCCCTGTTTGAAAAAAAGTAGTTTGTTAAGTTTAAAGAAAGAAAGTTATTCATGTGATAAGTTAAATAGACTTGAGATCAGAACCACTAGCCTATGGTACTCAGAGTCGCCACCAAGATCAGCTCTTCCGGGAAAATTTTGTACAACTTAAATCCTTTAAGCCTTAGCGATACCATAGTTCAGAGATTTAGGTCTGGGATGAGTTACTTACTTCATCGTTATTTGAGTTAACATTATTCCCATTTGTAAACCTCACTTATGATATTTCAATTCAATCTAGATGTTTTTGCTTATGTTTTTGGTTATTTAGCATGCATGTAGAAAGCGGTAAATAAAGTGCGAGAAAGTAAACACGTATGAAAGTAAATGCGCCTAATCTAGGGGATTAATTAAATCTTGGGATGGGGGATTTACAAATTTCCTAAATGCATCGATATCTAAAAAATATTACATTTGATAAATGAGATACTCGAAGGAAATCAAACCATAACATACATCTATCCTAAACTACCTACATCCATAAAGGTTATCACAGGGGATATTCCACCACACAAATATGTACCAAATGTACCATGTATGCTTGATTGGGATTTGGGTAAGACTCGTGTGGTCGAGGTAAAAATGACGGAGATTTCAAAGTTCTTATTCCATGAAAATTATTCATTTTTATTTTCAACTATGTTGGTCATTTTTATTAGTGAAAATGAAGCATGTTATATTGTTGGGTCGGTTATCCGGGAACTTGAGTTCCCTTCATGTGGGTGACCTAAAACAACATTCAAAAACATAAATCTAGGCTGAACATGCATAACATAGACATTGTTTTGGGTTAATAACGGTAAATATGTCATCCATATCGTTACCGACTTCCCTGTGAAGGGCGATATCGATATGAATGGCCCGAAGCGCTTTCGTTGCTCCTCCAAACATTAATCAACATATTAATACATTAATAAATCATATATAACTCCTAAATAATTTCAATTTAGAGGTTTGATACCCCTTATGATGCATTTCCAAACTTAGAAGGGTCTCAGTGGGTCGTTTCGGGCTTAAACAATTAGAAACGAAGCAAAATGAAGAGAAACTGGGTTCTGCCAAAGGCAATGTCATTAATGATATGAGGTCATGTTTTTAACAACATTGCAATGTCATTAATGACATGGGTCATATCATTAACGAAATCAAAGTTCCAGACCTGCAAAAAAATACACAAAAATAGTAGAAAATAGCAAAACGAAAATCTGAAACTTAAACGATCATAACTTTTGATATACTTAACCAATTTAGATGATCTTTATCATTCCGAAAAGCTCAATATGTGTAGAATATTTTTATGTAAACAAAATACTTATAAAGATTTGAAATCATGCTGAAATTCCTGGAAAACAGATTGGTGTGCAAAAATGGAAATAACCGAAAAGAAAATTGAAACTTCAAAAAGAAAAGCATATAAACATAAGCACAAACTCTAGGAACTTAGAGGCTTACCCCATAATCATGAATTCACTTTCTATAAGGTCCATGAATTCCTCTGGGAAGCTCTCCTTGTTTATTTTTGGTTGGATTTGGTTGTTGGTTGGTGATTTACTGAAAACCTTTGGAAGGGATCTATTCCTTGCCAAAGTAGATGTTTCAGAAGGCACAGTAACCTTCAAGTGAGTGATAAAGATGTTGTAGACTCTCCATTCAAGTCTAAACCTCAAGCATTGCCTAAGTGATCTCTAAACCTTAAGTTTGCTTAAATTATCTACAAACCTCAAGCTTTGCTTAAAAGATGAACTAAACCTCAAATTTGCTTAATAGATGAATAAGTGGACCCTTGTGACCCAATTTCATGCCCTTTTCATGAACTTAATCTAACTAACCCAAAATCTCAAGTGTTGGTGATCAAAGTTTGGTGTTTTTCTTAAGAACACTTAAGAACACATGAAGAAATGCTCCCTAATGCTCACTAGATCTTTTTCACTCTTTCTTGCCAATGTTTTTTATCAAGATTCAATCCCCCCCTTGAAACATTTAGTTCTCTCTCTCTCTCTCTTTTTATTAGAACTCCCTTCAATCCAAAAAGTCAACCTAGGATCACATTAACCCATACTTCTTTTTATTTCTAGCCCATACCTCTCTTCTTTTTGTCAAATCCTTCCAAAGATTTGATATGAAGTATCCTAGGTAAGGTGAGGGAGTGGTTTTTGAATGATTATGTCCGAGACTATGGACAAAAGTCACCTTTTTGGTTGAAATTTGTAGAAAGTGAAATTTTTGTTCTGCTGAAAAGTCGATGTCAGTAACGACATTGCAATGCTGGTAACGACATGGCTTCTTTTCCTTGGGCTTTTTGTGCTAAAATTGCCTAAAAAAGGGTTAAGGCTCAAAGAAACAAAGCAAGCTTCCTCCAGATGAATTCAAGGCCCTGTAAAAAGTGAAAAACTAGCAAGGGAAACATATATTACAGCTTCATCATCGAACTCACGAGTCGAGAGCGAAATCTCATGCTCACAGCTACGCTCCGTGCAATTTTTGCCAAAACTCCTTTAAATCCTTCTAATTATTATTTGGTCCAACCAATTAATAATTTATCCAATGATTTTAACATCCTTAATATTCTCGATATAGACCCAGTCTATGAGTTCTTTACTTAGTCTAGTAAAGACACAGTGCGCGACCTCATTGGATCCCAAAGTATAGAGCCACTAAAGGTTAACCTAAACTTGGCTTCCACTCCGGGAACCTTTAGGCTCAGTGTTCCAGATCGATATGGAACCCGATAACTCTAGACGATCAAATGGGCTTTCTAGAAAAGGCGTATGATCCCCCAATACTTAGAACGTCACGTGCCTGTGACTTGATTTGGTTCTACAATAATAACTAATACAATACACTCATTCCATCAAGATAAGTACCATCCAGTTTATTGAGCTCGGATTAAGTATTAGCTCATGTAATAGCCTTCGCTATCCTGGAATTAGAATTGTTTACAAAGAACACCACTCTCCATAATGTATCAAGATTGACTAGAAATCCATTCTATCAATCTTATACTCTAAACAAAGGTTCATGAGTGTGTCTCTTCAATAAGAGGCCTTAAGGTACATCTCCCATTATATCACTATATTAGGAGCAATAGATCCCATCTTGACTACTCAGCTTACCAATGAGTGATCATCATTATACCTTTAATCACCTGTATCATCCTGATTTCCAGGGTACGAATAAGTATGACCCAAATTATAGCAACTCCTACACAAGGTAAAAGGTATCTCAAGTCTGAGGATACTTATACTGCTACTGCAATAAGACATGACACCAATACATAGATATAGTTATTTCTGAGTTTTTGTCTTATAGCAGTCTCCAATGTATTACCTGAATACATTCATGTGCTAACTCAAGGTACCACCTTTAGCTCATGAGATCGGCTGCTTGGATCTAATCCAAGGAGTAAGCCTACATATGCTAGTCTATCCGCTTCATCGATGTCTATGACTAGGGATATTTAGACTATTCATAGTAACACATATGTGCAGTTCTCACACCACATAGCTCCCACTATGTCCTCGCACTTTCATGCTATGAATTAGTCAAGGACTTTGCTTTATCAATGCGCATATACATAATAATACATATATA
>CATIWQ010021215.1:0-11706 GCA_949673415.1 Euphorbia schlechtendalii | reverse complement strand
CCGCAATGCTCCTTATTCCGGACGGTTCTAAACCGTCCGCATTAATGCTTATCAATCGCGTCGCAGCTTGTGCGGACGGTTCAAAACCGTCCGGAAAAGCCAAAAAAACCGTCCCCAAAAGCCATTTCTGCACTAGTGTTTATTTCCCGAACTTTTCAAAGTTTCAAATAATCTCATAAACTTGCAAAGCATGCATTAATTTTACCTCTTTAATGTCACATGTCAGGATATAATTGGGTAGAGAAAATTAAGAAAATGACATTTTTGAATAATTAAATCAACAAGAAGCTCACAAGTGACATTGAGGGAGTAAACTAATGCACTTCTTACAAGTTCGTGGGTTATTAGAAAATTTTTGAAAGTTCAAGAAAAAAATGGTATTAAGGGACAAGTTCGGTAGACTCTCAATGTATTAAACCTTTATTAAATAGATACTTTTTTACCGAATAAAAATTATAAAGGTTTCTTAAGTGAATATATTTCTTTTCTTAGAGAAATATATATAAAATTATTTTTTATAAATGTTTTTATTAGTGTTATTTATATACCTTTTTCATTTTCAATTTAATTCAATTTCAGTTCTTTACATATATTTATAAATTGAAAAGAACGTAATATATAATATATTTTTTACTTACAAGCCCAGTTAATAACCTTTTTATACTTCTCATTTTTCAGTTTTTTCTAGTTTCAATTTTACCTCAAGTTATTATCTAGTATAAAAAAGTATCAAAATTTAATAAAAAGCTTTTGTCTATAATTTTAATAACAATTCCATTAGGGTAAATTTTACGGTCATTTTGTTAAAAACAAAGTCTCAATCACTTTATTTCTTATCATCTTTGGATCAATGATGTGATGATTGATTCAATATTAATATTAAAATATTTTATTAAAACAAAGCCACCAAGAATATAATTGATGAGAAGAGAATAGTAATTTATGACTTTTCGAAATCTTCATTGCAAATGTTCAAACTTGCAACAATTAACTTAGAAATTTAGTAATAAATTCTCGTACTTCTATAAAAATGTGCAGCGTATATATTCCAAAATGTGTGTGTATATAGTATAATTAATCAGTTTTAAAATGCACCATATTGGAATTACCCAGTAAATTAAGAGGAGTCAAAGTCATCCATTGGGTTTGAAGAGAGTTTTCAAACTAAGAAGTCTATTTTTTTTCAATAGAACAAATTTGAAGAACATGTCTAAATGAGAACGGATTCTGAGTGTGAGTGCATTAGAAGATTCCACTGAGGACCAGTTTGGTTGTACTTTCTCTAACTGTATTCTGAAAGTTCAAATTTTAAGTTTTTCCTACAAATAATAGAGTTGATTTTGGAAAAAATAAAACAGTTCTTCATGTGTTGTCCAAAATCAAAATATGTAATTCTATAAAAGTTCTGTAAGAAAAATTTATTGGGACTATGTATTAAATTCAAAATTTCTTTTTATATATTAAACTCTTCCACGGTTCCACCGCATTAATCTTCAATAAGTGGCATAGCTCATTTGGATTGATACACCTCTAATTGGGAAGGTGACAGCTGTGGCGGAGCTAGAAATCAAATTCAGGGGCCAACTTTCAAAAAAAATTTTGATCGATATTTATTTACCGGTACATATGGTTTACTTTGATTTAATGAATTGAATTTTACGAGTATCCATTTTTTTTAAAATGTTCGCAAAAATAAGTTTTCAATAACAAACTATCAATGGTCAATTAGGTCAAAACAAGTGAGTAATCACCTAGAGAATTTACTAGCAGTAAATATACTAAGGAGGCAATATTTTGAAATCGATTTTGGATGGTTCAGGTTGGGAGCGGAATACGAAAATATTAGGGAATGTAAAAAGGGTTATTAAAACACTTATTTTACTTCTCTTTACAAAGAATCCATGGAGTTTGGGTCTTTAAAATTTTTAAGACTAAAAATGATGCCCTTTTGACATAATTTAGAATTAAAAGAAGAAGGATACCTAATGTAGAAGAAACAGTTCAGTTCATCTACAGGGGTGGTGACACTATCAACCATTATTGGAGAAACATGTGAGATCACCAATAATAAGTCGGCGAAGGGGTGGCCACCCCCTAGCCCTGCCTTTGTGTGACAAGTTTCGGATTCGATACCAAAATTTCAAAATTTTAATATATTTTTAGAAATAAATGGACATTTTTTAAATTTTGTTGATTTTGGAATTTGATCACCCAGAACCTCACACTTCTTAAAAAATTGTACTGAATTAAATTATATGTATGTATGTATGTATGTTGGCCGGTTAGGGTTATTATCGATCTTGTTGGTTGTTTTACTAAGAACATCAATCCTAACTTCATTGGTCAATACATATGTGCTTTAAGCTCGAGCCGGTGTTATGATGTCAAATCCGAGTATGGACCATTATGTTCAAAAAAGTTTTGGTGATTAAATACAAAAATTGTTAAATCTTATATATAATAATTACATTCTTTATTTGAATTTTTAATGTATAGTATAACATATTTTAATCAGATATAAGGTAATAATATTTCAACTTATATATTTTCCATTCAGTTTATTTATTACTATGAAAAAATTTACTTAATTTATATGCAATAGATCTATACTTGTAAGTTGAAAGGAAAAAATTCTCAAAGTCCACTATAATGTCTAAAACATAAAATCCAAACAATTGTTGAATATATAATATATAGATATACTATATATAAAAAAATCATTATTCGTCGTATTGGATTCAAAATATTCACATATATCCATAAATTTCGAGTTTTAGTACTTGACACAAACTTAAGCTAAATTTTATAAAAAGATGAGTACTTAAGTTTGACCTATAGGATGGGACTGGGAAAGAGCCGTTAGGAAATTCATTTTTGTGAAAAAGAATTCATTTTCCACATTATATGCATATATTGTAACACTTTATCCTTGTTAATTATGCGCAGCGTCCGACGCACTACAAACAAAAAATATTTGCACGATAATAACTTGGTAATTTCAAATCTCAAATTTTGGTAACAGGACTTGAAAGCTGCAACAATAAATATTAGTATAAATAAACTACAAGGTACACATGAACTTGATTAGTCCCAAATCCCAATCCCATTCAAGGGAAACATACTTGTGAACAAAGTTTGCAGATAAGATATGAAATGTTAAAAGCAAAACAATAGTAGAGTGAGAGAAAAAAATCTTTGTTACCAATTAGTATTTACATGACTGTCTTTTCAATTAAAAAAAGTGATACGTGTCAATTTTTATTATATTTTAATTGAAAAAGTAGAAGCGAGAAATTAATTATTATTAAAATGTAATAAAAATAGATATGTATTATTTTTTAATTGAAAAAACATGCATAGGGATACAAATTGGATAGGTAGAAAATTTTTACGGTGAGTGAGGATGTGAAAGTAATTAAAGCACTTAGGCAGTTACCTTTTGGGACGTGGAAGTTGTCACGTGATATTCAATCAGCATGGCTCAAATCACGTGCACACATGATCAAAATGACTACAGTAATTTACATTAGAAAGATGAATTGAATAAAATAAACAAGAAATCTAGCTAAAGATGGGGTCCATTGTCACTCTTTCGTTTTTCAACAAGAATTTATGTCGGTGTGAAATTTAAATTTGTTTGTTATTTATTTAATTAAAATTATATTATTTTTCATTTTCATAACAGCATGTCTAACTAATTTTTTCATCTTTCATTTTCTAAATCTCATTTTGCAGGATTTACAGTGTTTTTGTTCCAACAATCTTCCTCATTTTCAATTCCCCATTTCAGATTCTAATAAAGTAATAATATTTTATTATTATTATATTAATTTATTTACATCAAATCTATTCTCAATAACCAAAAAAATATTAAACACATTAAATTAAATCAAAATTAAAAAAAATATTAATATAATAATCATTCCCCAAAATGGGATTCCCCTGAAATTATCTAGGGGCGCCCTGGAGTGGACAATTTTGTCATTCAATTAAAAAATCCTGGCATTTAATTTTGACTTAGGCGTTTAGGGTAATTGTTTTTGGAGTGGTTGGATGTTTGGTGAATACGCCTCTGCCAGTGGCTGAGCATTTTGCCATAATTGCCCAAGCTATGGACATGTATTTTGCAGGATTACCTATCCACTGGTTTGGGTGTTGTAGCAAAACGCCCAACAACTAGCTAGCACAGTCGTTTTTACTAAACGTCAATTTTATTCTTTTTTTTTCCAATCGCAGACTTAAGATTTTGAAAATGCTTCCAATCTCCTTCCATTGATTAACAACCTTATGCTTTTTCCAAAATTGTTGTCGGAAAATTTGAAGGGGTAGAAGAAAGGAAGAGAAAATGAGAAGAAATAGGAAGGGGTAAGTTTGTAATTATCACCGGTCGTCATAAGAGATGCCGGGTGATAGTTAACACTTCAGATTTTGTAGATTGTTCTTGGATCAAATTAAAAAACCTCTTGAACATGGGAGTCAAATGTTCGAATTTGTTTGTTAAATGAATTTCAACATACAGTAGAGCAATATCTATGCATCAATTTCAACTCGAAAACTAATTTACGTGCAAGAAATATTAAGAATAATTTGAATGTTTTTTTAACTCAATGATTAAATCTTATCTATAAACTTAAACTTTTAAATTAATTACAATCTTTCAAACTTAATTCAATGGGGAATAGTAATATAAATATGTAGCATTATTAATAATAAATTTATACCATCTTTCAAAATTAAATCTATAGGAGATACTAGTAATAAACTAACGTAGCATTAAGAATTCATTATTAGTAATGCTACATTTTTTTGTTACTACCCCCATTGAATTAATTTTGAAAGATTGTAGTAACAAATAATTAAACTAATTTTCTAATATTCCTTGAATAGCTAAATGTTTGTCGACTTTTATTTGTGTTGCCTGCAATTCTTATACCTGTAAAATAATATACGCCTCTATCTAATTGACCATCTAATCTTGGATCACTAGAAAAGATTAAGATTAAAAAAATTAGATAATTCAAAATTCTTGGATTATCAGGAGGAATAATGCATCTCATTAAAATCAAATCAATTAAGGAGCTTGAAGTAGTGGCTTAAGCCCAACTCAAATGGTTCCCCATTTTGGAAAAATCCTTAAAATGGGGAATGAATATGGGAAACGGTCAAGTCCAACCATTCCCGATATAGTATATCCCCAAAACGGGATTTCCTATATATGGGGGATTCTATATATGGGGAATCCCATTTTAGAGAATAGTTATTATATTAATATTCTTTGTAGATTTGACTTAATTTAATGTGTTTAATATATTTTTTTTGTTATTGGGAATAGATTTGATGTAAAAAAATTAATATAATAATAATAAAATATCATTACTTTATTGGAACCTGAAATGGGGAATAGAAAATGAGGAAAATGGTTAGAGCAAAAACACTGTAGATTTTGTAAAATGGGATTCGAGAAATGAAAGATATAGAAAATGGTTGGACTTGTTATAAGAAACTGACTTCTTTCTTCATCCATGTAGTGCTATATATCAAGACATAAAGTAATCCAAAGGATTTGGATTACAAAAATCATTGCTATCGATGTAGTACGTTTTGTTGAGTGTTGACTAAGTAAGCATTAATATCCTGAATTTATGCACTTTCTTTAGCTATGTATGTTTTCCTGATAGACTTTCTTTAACTAATTTATTTTCGCTTTTTTTGGATGCCCGCTTGGTTCATCACCATTACATTTGGATTCTACCTGGGTCGTGTACCTTGGTTTATCATCATTACGTACATCTTAATTCACGAAGTTCAAACTCGATCGAGACCGTGCTTAAGGGATATCAGGTTGCTTAGTAATTGAATCAATTATTAATAACATGAAACAAAAAAATGATAAACATACACTAATCAATTTCTTACTCTTCTTGCTCCAGTATGAATGAATAAATTTAAAATTCATCATTATTTTGAATTGTTCAAATACATAGCAGGAGTACTTAGAAGAGACAGAACTAGTATTCCACGTAGAGAAATTACTTAGAAAGATATTGATAAACACATATTAGAAACATTTTCGTGACGTCAGCTAATTTATACAGCCAACCCAATTTAGCGTCGAATGAATAAAAAATCACTGTTGCTAGCTGAGTTATTGGTATCATGACTTAGATTGAGTTTGTTTTTAAAGCAAACTAATTCTAAAAAAATATGTCCAATTTCCTACATCTTAAAAAACTTAACTGGATGCATTCAAATTCATCTGTTCTTTTATGGCCATGTTTAATTAGGAATTTTTTTAAAATGTATGTATCCAAATTAATAATATTATGCAATAAACTTACTACATTTGTTTTAACTGTTAATGTTAGATGGTGTACTTATCAATATTTTTGCTGTTACTCGCAGATTTTTAATAATATAACAAGAATATTTTCTACTTTTATTTCTTTGCCCCCATTTTATTAAAGAAAGAGAAATAATGGAAATATGAATGACCAACAAATAAAGATCATGTGTATTACATTTTGGACAACAAGTTCCACCAACTTAGGGTCAAATACAGAAAACAATAATTCCAAGTGGAATTTTTGCTTGGCCAATTGGGAAAAAAGATTCTTTGTTCCTCAAACACGCAAATTTTTTTTCTCAACGTATATTTGAAAATACGGATTTTTATAAAGGCTGTGATGAACTTTCCACCTCCGCTTATAAACAAGTATTCTTGCTAATCTAATGTAAATATTTTAAAGATGTTTAAGTTTTAAATAATCAAAGAGTTTATCAACATAATTAATAATTGCAGGAATGTGGTCTCTGACTAATAACTAACTTATGTATAGATCTTCCAGTTCATTCAAAGTACTCCCACCTATATTCAACTTTGATTAAAAGTTTTTAGTATTTTCTGAAATAATTCTAAAGGTATGTTTAGTTACTATTGATGCTGTTGTTATATATTGTATCCTACAACTAATTATTTGTTGTTGCTAGTAATTAATCGTAATCAGACAATAAAAATAAAAATAATCAAAATTAGTCATAATCAGATAAATAATTTTTGTTTGATATGAAAAGCAAAAACACAATTGGTTAATGAATTCAGAACAGTTACACTAAGCAATCATTTTTACACTTACCTTGTTCTTTTTAACTTTTGAAACCTGATCTAAATTAAACTTAATGGATTTGAGCTGAACTGAACTAAATTGAACTTAATTTTACTATACTAATTAAAAAATGATAGTCTAACAAATAAATATTTAAAAAAAATAAATAATTAATATTAATAGTAATAAACAATATAAATTAATTAATATATAATGTAATAATAAATAATTACAAAAACTAAAATTGAGGGCACGAATAAATAAAATATTAATTATAATAAATCTAAACAAATAATTTTAATATATTATGATATATAATTATTAATATATACTATAGTTACATTAAAACTACCTATATCTAATAATAAATAGAATAATTTTAAAAGAATTAATAATACAAATTATTATAGTATGTAAATCATTTAATTATGATTTTATCATTTAAATAATAATAATCATGTTACAATTACACGTGAATAAATAACAATTATAATATTATCTTGTAGTTTGTATTAAAATTATCATTTATTATTGATTTATAAACGATAAGAGTATTAATCTGTTCAATTAATAAATATTTTTGTATTATTATATCATATCATATTTTCTAATTAATCAATATTATGATAATAATTACAAATAATATTATATTATAGTGACATTAAGAATATTATTATCTTAGTGAAGTAATTATTATTATTATTAATAAATTATTCTTATTATATTTATAATTATTTACATTGTTTAATAATTATATTTCCATGTTAATATTTTTATTTTTGTTGTTATTGATTATTATTATTAAAGTATTAATCAAAATAATTATTAATAAAATTAGAATTAATGAACATGAATTGAACTTTACTTAATTAAAACTAATGAATCTGAACTATGCTGACCTGAAATTAATTTAACTAACATAACTAAATTGAACCAAATTGAAGGTGAAATGAACAAGACTTTAATCTCTTATAGATGAAAAATTATCATAACATTAAATAACTATAAATAATACGTTTATATCAAAATCAAATAAAACAATAATACTTTTTAATTTGAAAAATAATGAGCGCACCATAAGTAAAGAAAAACCATTATATAAATCCTAAGGACACATGAAAAAACACTAATAAAACCAATTTATGATGTCATACATCATTATACACATGCAAACCTTGCTTGATTGAGAATTCTCATTTAATTTGTGGGACTTATACCCATTAACTAATATTAATAATTGGTGGCCACAATCACTTTTTACTAATATAGATGAAGCTTATATATTATGTGTCGGTTTGTCAAATGCACTGAATATCTTGTTTTTTTGCAGTTATTTTTTACTTTTTAGAGTTGTTTTTTTTGCATTTTTGATATCAGATAAACACTTATAACCAAGTGCTTACGGTTACTTTTTTCTTTTTTGGTAACTACAAATTTATAAGCAACAGTAAACAACTAAATAAACAACTGTATCAAAGGAGTTGTATTTATGGTTGCAACTTAACTAAGTTGACAATGTATATATTTTAAGTATGCATGATGGAACTCAAGATTGACTCTAACTCAATATATTAATAGATTTACTTTTTATTTATTTTTGGTGAAAAACATATATATATAAATAGGGTGAGAAGACTATGACTAAGTTCCATACACTCAATAAGGATATTTGTATATACCTTTCATTGCTTTATAAAAGAAAATGTAATTTTTTTAAAAAAACAATCCATTATATTGCGTTTTAAAATTTCAATTTGGAGGTGAATGAATGTTAAAGGCAGAATTGCCAATAAACATTAAGGGATTTTAATGGGCCGGAGTGAGAAGTTGATATCAAGCATGTGTTTTGTGTGTGGATGGCATGACAGCTATTGGTTCTTTGTTGACGATGATATTTCACATTTGTTAAGACATCGTTTTAGGGATCTTATCGTTTCTCCCACAAATTTAGTAGGTGTTTGTTTCCCTAGGATTTGTTTAACTTAGAGTTGATTTTTTCTTTTCTCTACCAAAAAATTTTCATCTATGAATTAATAGAATGATATTTAGAACCAAAAATTACATTTTTAGTTTTATACATAAGAGATTTTAATTTCATATATGTAAACTGATCAACTGCCAAGACTTCTTAAGTTAATTTCAGTTATTTCCTATTTTTTAAAGAAATTTTACAGTTGTTATTAGTTCAATGAATAGATAATTTGTACTTACTAAATAAATGGTCCGTACATGTTATATCAAGTGATATATTAACCTTTTGAAAATCGAAGAGTCTAGAATACATGCCATGTCATGTACCATAAGTTAATCTAATTAATTTGAGAAAAATTTATTAACACATCAATATCTCAAGTCACGTCATGCTTCACTTTCCTAGTTACCTTTCAGTAAATACTTTCCTTTTCTCTCTGATTCTTTTCCATTTTCATTGTCAATTTCTAGATTGCAAATTTTTTGCTTCCTTTATCTGGTAACGGAATAAAAAATAGCAATCACCCAATTAAGAGAACTCGTTCTGTGTTGATTGAAAGGAGGACGTAGTACCGGTTGATTGGCTAAGACGAAATAGCCTTGTAATATGCGGAAGAGAGGTCCCAATGAACTCTTAATTTTGAATTGCACAATGAAATTAAACATAATGAATTCTAGAGGGACGGTAAAAGCATATAATGAAGGGCACTTTCCAGAAAGATAGGTTAGCACTTAGCATTGAGAAGAATTAGATAGGAAAAGCTTTTGAATGAAATAAAATTTAAAATAGTAATTGAACAAACAAATTACAAATAAAATAAAATATTTTCCTTTTATTACTTGCCCTCTACCTTAGACTTTTCGTATAAAAATAAAATATTTCATGATACATGAGTCTTCACATTTGAATCATTACACTTTTAATTGACATATTCTAAATTGAAAAGTAAAAATTACAAAATACTAATAAATTTATCTCGAACTATGTTCATTCATGAAATTTTTGGAGTCCAATAATATATGATTCCAACATGAATTATGATAAGTGGAAAAAGCAACATGAAAATATAAGAATATTAGCTTGAGAATTATTTAATTTGGAGTTAAATTATAGAAATTATGAGCATTTTAAATTTGTGTTGTAGGTTGTTGGAAATTCTAACAAGGTTGCTGAAGATTTAACGATTTGGGTGTGAAAAGAGTGCTCAGCAAGGCTTCAGACATGTCTATTAAACATTTGTTGGAGCATTACTTGGAGGAAAAGGAAGTCTTTTTGGAGGGAGAACCTGATCTCACGTGTGGTACCACTTTCTTTTACTTGACCATCAAGAAGCAATCTAATGATCCTAAATATTTTGTAATATTATATTATGAATAACTTGACAACTTGCTTAAGGTTCTTGTAAGTAGTATATAAGGAGCTTCATTTTGCTTTGTAAAAACAGCCTTCATTGGCTCACATTCTCTCTACTATATTCTTATGCTTTTATTTATTATACACACACACACACAATATATATTTACTTTATTTAATGTTTATTATATAATTTCCTAGCAAGCTTGCTAGGCTCTGCCGACGGCTTGTCTTGTGGTGTGGAATCTCTTTTAAATCAACATGAGATCTTTTATTAGACTAGTTATTATTGTTTTTAATGTTTCACGGGTCTAGCTAGATTGACTGAATTGGGAAGCTAGGAACCGAATGGTAATGACTAGCAACCATAGACCTCTTAATAATCACCTAAGTTTACACGCACCGAGAGGATACTAAACTTTTGCTAAAGGTTTTGGAATTTATTCCAGATGCTTACTTGCACTAAATGCTTAAGGTCTAGTCTGTAAGTGGTTAACTCCCAGGGTGAAAACCTTAAAGTATTAAGTGGCTGATGGTATGCCGTACTTAATTACATGAAAATCAAGTAAGATAGTTTAGGTCTATGAACTTAAACATGTTAGAATAAAAGGGGATGAAGCATCATGAACACCACTTAATGGTCTGGTAAAACTTGTGTCTTTATTATTGTAATTTTACAGCAATCTTACATTTTGTCTCTACATTTTATAACAACCTTGTCTTTACCTTCTTTTATTTAAAGTAATTTTTATTTAATTTTTTCTCTTACACTCTTTAATATATTGAAAACCCCTAACCTACCGAATAATCTATAAAATTAATTACTTTCCTTGCTTCTCTTGAGAATGACACTTGATCCTGCCCTGTACTACTAAACACGATCTAGTACACTTGCTAGGCTCATTTGGACGGACAAACAAATTAATAATATGATGATTGTTTCAATAAGAACGAGAAATAAAGTAAGAATTACTTTATGAAAAATGAAGTCATTATATCCCACGTCAAATATGATATATATAAACGAAACACTTCATTGAGGTTTTTTTTAATTTAATTAATAATATATATATAATATAAAATAGTACTAATAAACAATACTATTTATTTGTGAGAATAATTAGCAGTTACATTTCAATTCAAGCGATAGGAATTTATTAACTATAGCTAATATTATAAACTTCAACAGTAAACCATGACAATTGTCATAAAAATATATATATATATATATATATATATATATATATATATATATATATATATATATATATATATAAA
>CATIWQ010021211.1:0-21337 GCA_949673415.1 Euphorbia schlechtendalii | reverse complement strand
TTTAGTGAGCCAACATTTTTAGAATGGTAACTTACTGAATGTGGCTATGTGAGAGCGACCCGTACTAAGCATAGTATTGATGTTGTCCAGGTTTATATGATAGTCTTAATTCATTTGCGCTAGATTTAGAAAAGTCATTTCATGTGTTGCTCTACGTCGAATGATTGAACATCTGAGTATTTAGAACCAAGTCTATTAGATTAGTTTAGTGAATCGTAACAACTTTGTTGAACTTGCATTCTTTCTCTACTATCCTTATTTCATAGGGAAAATCTATATATTTAGATTCTCTAATCTTTCATACTTATATTTACTCATTTTTCATTCTAACCCTTCTTTCCTAAAACTTTACCTTATAATATTTTATTTTCCTTATTTTATCTTCCTTGTTGATCTTTAGAACTAGCCCTTCCCTGTAGGATCGATATCTTTTAAAACTACATCGCAACTGTATACTTGCAGCTATCATCATTTTCCTATTTGATAAGAGGTACTGACAACACCTATATTTTTCGTTAACAAGTTTTTGGCACCATTGATATATAGCCGAATCTTGTGAACAAACTATTAAACTTATTAGTAGAAAAGTGGTGAACAGTTACCTCATAGGATCCTAAAGTATAGAGCCCTTAGAGGTTGACCTAAACTCTACTTCCTTTCTAGGAACCTTTAGGCTCAGTCTCCCAGAAAAGGTCTATGATCCTCCGGTACTTATAATGTCACATGCCTGTGACTTGATCCAGTAGTAACTAATACAATACACTCCTTCCATTAGGTTAAGTACCATCAAGTTTATTGAGCTCGGATTAAATGTTAGCTCATGTAATAGCCGTAGTTATCTTGGAATTAGACTTTTAAGGAATAACACCACTCGCCATTATGTATCAAGATTTTCTTGAAACTCATTCTATCAATCTTATACTTTGATTAGAGGTTTATGAGTGTGTCATTTCAACAAGAGACCCTAAGGTACATCTCCCATTATATCACTATATCAGGAGCGATGGATCCCATCTTGACTACTCGGTTTACTAATATATGATCATCACTATACCCGTAATCACCCGTATCATCATGATCGCCAGGGTATGAATAAATATGACCCAAAGTATAGTAACTCCTATATAAGGTAACTAGTATCTCAGGTATGAGGATACTTCTACTGCTACTGCAATAAGACATGACACCAACACATGGATATAGTTATTTCCGAGTGTCTATCTTGTAGCGGTCTCTAATGTATTATCTGAATACATTCATGTGTTAACTCAAGGTACCACCTTCGGCTCATGAGATCAGTTACTTGGATCTAATCGAATGAGTAAGCCTACACATGCTAGTATGTCCGTTCCATTGATGTCCAGTCTCAATGAAACTACGCTAGGGATATTTAAAATATTCTTAGTAACACGTATCTACAGTTCTCACACCACATAGCTCCCACTATGTCCTTGCACTTTTACGCTATGGATTAATCATGGACTTTGTCTTATCAATGTGCATATATATAATACTATAAAATATGATACAAGCGAGATACATAAATAAATTGAAAACACTGATAAGCAACAAAGATGCCTTAATTATTATTAATAATAATCTGAAACCGTTTGTACATTATAACTAATTAAGACATATCACCCTAATTGCCTCTAGGGCATACATCATGTCTAACAAAAAACTAGTTTCTTCAAGTAAATCTGGTTTGAGAGAAGCGCACAAGATGCTACATGGAAGCTTTAATTAGTTGGATTGTTGATATTGCAGAGTAGAACGGGAACACTGGAGAAACGACGTATTTCAAAAGATGCCTCTTTGCCTTGAACTCTTGTGTGGAATCTCCAACATTTGGTATTGTTTGTGAGGACCACACGAATATCCTTTTTAATTTCAGTGCTTTTTTACCTCAAAAGCATCAACAGAATATTCCGTCTTTCATAGACAGAGTTAAAAGCTCAAGTGTCATAAACTACATAGTACTCAGCTTACCTCAGCTTTTCTTACTCTAAGTCATGACTTAATTAAAACTCAGTAAACTAAGTTGTTTACCCTTAAACAAACTCAAGTAAACTTGTCTAATTAAGAGTCTACTTTGTATTTAATTAATTTTACTATCCTAGATAGTTTGTTATTTCCAAAATATTAAAGTACCGTGAAGTACTATTAACTTGAGTTCAACAATGAATAAAACAATAAAAAAGTAAAAGTATAAAATAATTACGGGAACACATGTCAAGCATGCAAGAAGAAGGTCATCGAGACTTGGTCCTTGCTATGTTCCGAATTTATTTTTTACTCTTTTTTCTTTTCTGCGCCTCACCATTTTAATGGTTACCGAAAATTCATTGAGCTCTATGATCTATCAAAATATTCGACACAATAACAATCACAAAAGCATGTGAAAATATGTGATTTGTGAGCTGTTGAGTATGTGATTCAGATCGGTTTAGGTTTTTCTTTAATTTTGATATTATTCCTTAAATTCCTATGCAAATAGCAATTGATTTATGCTTTTAGTCGAAGAATTAGGTGTGTTTCTAAAATAATAGTTGGAGCTTGTGGATGTTGAATTTCTTTTGAAAAACTATACCTATTATAATGCCTTTGAGAAACCATATCTCTAATATTGTGGAAACTTTCCTATAACTATGCCTAATCTTCAAACTTATACTTATAGCAAATCCAACCATTTCCTATAATAAGGAATCTGGACAAATGGGGAATTGTGTGGGTCCCAAAGGTTTGGCAAATATCTCGTAGCGATCCTTAGAGCCCATCTAAAATTTTATCTACCAATTTCATCCTAAATGGGATATTGTAACAAAGCGAGGTGATTGGAAAGCAACTTTGCCAAGCCACAAATTCCAAATTGGATTGCAGGCCTAATGTTTAAATGTTAAAGAGTATGCTTGCTCAAGTTTGAGCCAAACAACCCTAGTTGTTTGACGCTTGAGGTAAAAGGGATGGTGAGATGGAAGTAAACATCAATGAGAGGACTTGCTGATCTTGACGAAACCAAAACTCATATGCGAGATTCAACACATTATCAAGAAGAATTTCCATGAGGATAACTTTCATACCATCAATGTGGCAGCCCACAACCAGCAATCATGGGCATTAACAGTGTTTTCCATATAACTAAGTTTGTGGAGTCAAGTTTTACCGAAAGTTGGTGGGAGAAGGATGGTATGGCAACAGTGTTAGATGACTGAGAAGGAAAGGTTGAGGAGATGGCATTGGTAACTATACCGGTGGTGGCCATGGTTGTTTGTAAGGGGCGGTAGTGAGTGGAAAAAAATGACAAAGGTGGCAATTAACCTTAAGGCTCTGAGTACCAAGATAGCTGAGATCAAGGAGTTGTGAAATTCTCCAATACTGTTGGAGAGTGTAGAATATGTATTCATAAGTATAAATCGTATACTAACAACCTAACAATTTCCCATATGGTGTTATTTGAAATGGCGATTCCCTTGTATATACGGATCCCTATTTTTAAGAATCAATATTATATTATTACTTTTTATTTTTTATTATTTATCAGTATTTATGTGTAGAAATTGATATGATGATAAAGTGAATTCTATGGTGTCTTTCTCAAATACAAGTCTCGGTTACTTTGCTTTTTATCACTATTGGATCAATGGTGTAAAGATTGATCCGATGGTGATAAGCAGCAAAGTAAATTTTACTTTGTTAAAAGCAAAGTAATCATAACCTACACTGAATGATAATAAAGAAATATTATTATTTTAAAGAAATATTATTTGGGGGAATTGAAAAATGGAGAATATAGATGGAAGAAAACACAATAGATCTTGCAAAATGGGGTTTGGGGAATGAAAAATGAAGAATATGGTTGAATTTACTCTTATATGTTTTTTGATGAAAAATTTGCTCTTATACGCGATTATGTTGTAAATATATGTTTAAATTACATATATTGCATTGATGTCCATTTATCATATATAACTTATGTAACCCTTATCATTTACTTGTATTAATCCATGTAACTTGAGTATTTACCAGTTCTTGGTTTATGCCTATAAATATAGGCTTCTTGTATATTATACATAAGAAGAGTAAAATACAATACATATACTTTCTCTCTATCTTTGTTATACTCTACTTTTCTATGTATTCAGGTAGTCTATATTCTTGTTGATTCATATTATTTCTAACACATTATCAGCACGAGTTCTCTCTATGGTCAATATCAACAAGAATGTCATTCGGTTGATGTGGTGATTATAATATTGCGGTGATGGATATTATGAAGATTCATGGAATTTGATCGATGAGGAAGTTTTTCTATTCTATTTTCAGTTCTTATTATTATTGTTAATATTTTATAAATGATAAGAGTTACATAAGTTACATATGATAAATGGACATCAATACAATATATGTAACTTAAACATGTATTTACAACACTCCACCTTTGATGTCCCATTAGGATACTGCCTTGTTAAACACCTCAAGGTGGGGTAAACATTGTACACATTTTCCCTTAACCAAAGGTTTTGTTCTCCAGGGTTTTTCCTTGATAAGGTTTTTTTAACAAGACTGTCTCGTTCGCGAAAATGGACTAGTTAAAATTATATGTTATGAGGATGTTACATATATTATATTGATGTCCATTCATGACTATTCATTACTAGTTAATTTCCTCGATTGATTATATGTAACTCAAGTCTTTACACTTCCATGTATTTTCCTATAAATATTGGCTTGGTGTACTTCTTACAAATGAGATGAAATATTAGTTCCTTACTTTCTCTATATTTGTCCTCTCTACTTTTCTATTTATTCATGCAATGTATATTCTTGTTGATTCATATTATTTCTAACATGTTATCAGCACGAGTTCTCTTTGTGGTCAATACTAGAAAGAATACCATTTGGTTGATATGATGTTTATAATAATGCGATGATGGGCATTATAAAGATTCATGGAATTTAATCGATGGGATAGTTTTTCTTCTCTATTTTCAATTATTATTATTATTGTTAATATTTTATAAATAATCTTATTTTCCTCATTCTTTTGGATATTTGTATTGACAGAATTGATGAAAATGAGAAACGATGTTTCTTTCTACAAGAGTTAGCAAACTCCACACTTTGACTCATCAAAACATTTGGTGATGTATATTATTAGTTTTTTTATACTTTTATTTGATAAAATTTGATTTACAAATGATATTGTATTATTGTTTAGTTTTCATTGTAATAGTCGACTACTGAAGATCCCGTAGATCTTTGAAATAAAAAAATATATTACAATATGTTAGCAATTTCCATCCTATGTGGAAGAATAAATTTGATGAATGATTTCCACCCAAAGTGGAATAGTAAAATTGATGAATAATTTTCACCTGAACTGAAAAAGTAAAATTGAAGAATAATAACCACTAGAAGTGGAATATCATACTGATGATAATAATAATCACCAGATTTGAAAAATAATAGGAAATGAGTTTTTCACTGTATTAATTGACAACAAAGATGATGAAACAAATTTACATATGATAAATATGTTAAACATTATACTCTAAAAATATTATCGCAATATTAGGTAACACAAAAATAGATAAAGGCTCCAAAAGAGCTTACATTATTATACCAAGGGGGACTATTGAGTGCTCCAGAAGAGCCATTATTAAAGTACTAAAACGATAAACAAATTGTTGAATGCTTTAGAAGAGCTAAAATTTATTTACAAAAAATGACAAAGATAAAAATAAAAAATAATGCATTATTTTCCCCCAATTTCTCAAAGAATTTTATTGAGTCTTATAAATATTCACAAAAATGAATATTATATTCTACGAGTGAAGGCATTAAAGAATATCAATATTATAAACATATTTCAGACTAATTTAACTATAAACCAAATGTTTATAGATTCATATGTTTTTATTTTTGGCACAACTGACTAGGTAATCCTAGTTTGAAAATGATGAGAAAATTTGTGAAGATACGGGGTAACTATTAAAGATCAAAGTTTCTTCATGTTGCTTGTTCACAAGGAAAATTGATCATATAACCTTTTAGAAATAAGGTTGAAATTTAATTCCCTATCATATTTTTACAAAACATATAATGAGATATATGTGGACCATTTCATCCACAATAAAAACCATTTAGTTACTTCGTGAGGAAGTACAACTACTTGAAGTTGATGTTTCAACTAAATGGGTCACATTTGTGTTTAAATATCAATAGAGATCAAAGTTGAACATACTACATCATATGTTCATACTTAAAATGTTTTGGTAGAACCATTTATTAAATTTCTGCATTTGATTGCTTAACCGATGATTATGCAAACAAATCTTCATATTTTATGTGAGATATGCAATATTGTGTGCAATATTTTTTATATACTTAAGATAAAAAAAAATAATCTTGATTATTCTCCTTGGAATAGCTTTTGTCATGAGCCCAATAATTCTCATCTAAAAGTTTCTAATTATGATGTTGCTTCATCATAATGGACGAAAATGGTTCATAAAAAGTGATGAAAATTTTTTGAATCTCAATAGACAAAGTATTTTGAGCCTTTAGATTACAGTATTAGTATTGCCACATTTGCATATTGTTAATTTGATGGAAGCATTTTCCTAAAATTTGGGGGAGAAAGTAAAAAGAAAATTTTGGAAAAGTCAATTTAATATAATGCTTCATCATTAATTAATACTAAAATTTCTGAAGGATAAATTATAACAGCGCCATATAAATATAATACACTTGAAGAGTGAATAACCAATTGGTTTACGTGATAAATCCTTGAAATTTGTCGACAAAAAAGATAATATGGTTGAGGATAAATGTACTAATATATATACTTCCTGAAGAAGTATTAGCACCTGAAGTGCAAGCATATGAAGTGCAAACAACTAAAGTTGTTTAAAAACACTAATTGAAATAAGTTTTATTGGTACTTGTAAAAGATGAAATTGATAAAAAATTGTCACACACCATATTTTCCCTATAATATGGCAATGAAAATATGAATCATGAATTGCAGTTTGATAAAAAAATGTTAAATCATATGCGATTGACTAAAATGTAAAGTAAAACTGTATTTTTCTTGAAAATGAAAAATATTCCGGCCTGTAGTTCGAACACGACAAGGGAAATGAAATTTTTGTGGTACACATGGGTTTTAATAAGAGAAATAAATATATTGTGATATATTGATCGAGAATTCTCACATTTTTCTCAAAAATCCAAGATTTTTTTATGAAGAGATATATTCACCTATATGGGAGGCCATATTATATTTAATATATCATAACTTAAATATTGCAAGAAGATTTTTGTATGCACTTGATAAATTTTGTTATAGCTTACCTATATGGTTCATTTAATAGTGATATTCAAACAATAATCTCCGAAGGATTAATTTTACCGGAAAAGTATGACAAACAATGCCTTTATTTAATAAAGTTGTGATGATCAATGTATGAATTAAATCATTTTGGAAACACGTGGTAAATAATTAGCCAAAGAAGATTCGATGACAATTTATGAAGATAATGCTATCATTATTGCTCATTTGAAGGATATGTCTTCACCACTATATATTTGAGTTGCATATGAATATTGAACTTTTTTCCTAGTTAAGTTTTTGTCCCACTGAGTTTTCTTTAGAAGGTTTTAACGAGATAGATTCATAATGCATATAGACATATTCTTGCGAATAGGGGGAGTAAATATTAAACACTTTTTCCCTTAACTAAAGGTTTTGTCCCCCAAGGTTTTCCTTGATAAGGTTTTTAATGAGGAAATATCTTATTCACATAAATGGACATCATAGTGGGAGTGTTAGATATATATGTAACGTACATATTTATTGGTATATATGTTACATAAATTATATTGATGTCCATCATATCCATTCATTGCTATAACTAACTCGTGCTGATAATGGTATGGAAGAACACAAATAGAATATTAAAATGCTAAAGAGAATGCAAGTATAATATCAATATTTCCCATATGTGAATTATGAACAACAAGTCCATATTTATATACAATTACAAGAAAATGTAAAGATTTTAGTTACACAATTGATTGTGAAGGTTATGGACATCGATATAAATAAGGTACATGTAACATCTCTATAACTACATGTAACATTTCCATTGAACTAATGGCGTATAATTTCAACACGCCCCCTTTGATGTACATTTTTGCAGAATAGGGACATTGCCTAGTTAAAAACCTTACCAAGGAAAACCTTATGGGATAAAACCTGTATAAGGGAAAAAGAGTACAGTGTTTGCTCCCCCTATTCCCAAGACTATTGACGATCTTTGAGATGATGCATTCCGATACCGTAAACCAACTTCTTAAATGTCGTTGAAGGTAAAGCCTTGGTGAACAAGTCTGCCAAGTTGTCATAAGAATGGATTTGTCGAATTCTTATTTCACCAATTTTTTCAAGATCACGAGTAAAGAAAAATTTTGGTGAAATATGCTTAATCCTATCTTCTTTAATATATCATTCTTTCAGTTGAGCAATACATGCGAAATTGTCTTCATAAATCATTGAGACATCTTCTTTAGTCATTGATTTTCCACATGCATCTCAGATATGCTTTTTTAATGATCTCAACCACACACATTCATGACTAGCCTCATGAATGGCTATTAATTCTGCATGATTTGATGAAGTAGCAGTGATAGTTTGTTGCATTGATCGCCAAGATATAGATGTACTTCCATATGGGAATAAATTAGTAGTTTGAGATTGAGCTTTATGTGGATCAGTAAATATTCCACGTCTACATATCTGATTAATTTTGGTTTAGATTCATTTGAATAAAATAAACCAAAATCAATTATTCCCCAAAGAAAGCGCATTATATGTTTAATTCCATTCCAGTGTCTTCGGGTGGGTGCATTTTTGTATCTTGCTAATAAATTAACGGAGAAGGCAATGTCAGACCTTGTATTATTAGTAAGATACATTAACGCACCTATTGTGCTAAGACATGGTACTTCAGGACGAAGAACTTCTTCATTATCTTCTCAAGGATAGAATGGTTCATTTTTCACATCAAGTGATCATACAACCATTAGATTAATCAATAGATGTGCATTGTCCGTATTAAATCATTTTAGGATCTTTTTTGTATAATTAGATTGATGCACCAAAACTCCTTTATCTAGGTGTTCAATTTGTAAGTTAAGACAAAATTTTATCTTTCCAATATCTTTCATCTCAAATTCATTTTTCAATGATTCTACAGCTTTTGAAATCTCTTCGAGAGTTCCAATTATATTTAAATCATCAACATAAATTGAAATGATAGTGAATGCAAATCCTGATTTCATTATAAAAACACATGGACAAATATGATTATTTTGATAACCTTCTAATTATGATTCCCCAAATCAAAATTCCTACACCAAAATCCTTTACCAAATTGAATCTTAGCATATTCAAAAATCCTAAATCAAAGTCAATTTGATTTTGTTGAATCAAGTTAATAGTACTTAAAGTACAAAAAGTTTTAGAAATAACAAACTAATTAGGATAGTGAAATTAATTAGGTACTAAGTAGACTCTTAAAGGAAAGTTTTACTTGAGCGTGTTTTAAGGAAAACAACTCAGTTTTACTGAATCTTAATTAAGTTATGGCTTTGAAAAGGAAAAGCTAAGTGGCTGAGTACTTTATAGCTTATGGGATATAACTCAGTTTTAGCTGAGTAGCTTTTATTTTGATAAAAGCTAAGTAACTTTGAGACACTTAGAATATTATGACACTGTTGCATTTAGCATGTTTCTATGAAAACAAAATATTCCCTTTGATTATTTTCAGGTAAAATGGACTGAAATTAAAACAGATATTCATGTGGTCCTCATAACCAAAAGGTGTTAGTACGGAATGTTAGAGATTGCTCACAAACTTCCAAAGTAAAAAGGCATATTCTGACATGCACTATTTTCCCAGTGTCTTTGCTCAACTTTGTAACGTCTGCAAAGCAACCTACCACAAGATTCCATGTTGCATCTTGTGCGCTCTTTTCTCAACCGAATTTTCTTGAAGAAATGAGTTATTGATGAATCAAAGATTAACTGTTTAAACATCTTGGAATTAGATTTTGGAATCTATTTAAAATAGGCAGATTTGAAAGCTATGAAGAGAAGAGATTTTGAAGAACAAGTCAAGATGAGAAGTTTGCAATGTCTACTTCTAGCTTCTACAACTACAAATAGAGACTAGAGAAAACGTTCAAATGTGGTGAATCACCTCTAATTTCTTAAGAGCTGAATCTTTGTTAAAGCAATCCCAGCTTTCAGAAATTCCATCTCAAGCAATCAAAAGCAAAAACTCAGTTTCCAATTTGTGTGTTAGAAAGAAATCAGATAGGCTTAGAATCTCAGCTAAGCTATTATATTGTAAAGGATTCAATGCTTTTTATAAGTTGAAATCCTTTGACCTTAAAATTCTCTAAATTATCTAAGTGAGTCAGTTTAGGAAGGGTACCTAAACTAAGTATGGAGCTCTAATTAGAAAGGAGGGACTTTCTGTAATCATCTACCCACTGTAAAGGCTTCTTCGCCTATTGAAGGAAAGAAATCACTACTGAATTAAAGCTAAGAAAAGAATCTGGGGGACTGGAGTTAGGTTAGGGGTCGAACCAGGATAAAATCTCATGTGCAATCTTTCCTTACTTATCTTATACTGCTTTAATAGTGTTTGTGCTTATTCATCATCTCTCGTTTTATTATAACTACTTGAAAACCATCCTAAGTTTAGTAAGATTACTCAACATAACTTGAAGGTAAACTATGTTAGCAAAGCTGAGTAGTTTATAATTTTTAGACCAAAAAGTGCGCTCAATTTAAGTCACCCAGCACGCATAAAAAACAACTTGGATTAAATTTTTATATCAATAAAGAACAAGTAAATCTACATTCAACCCCTCTACACGATTATTAAAGATTAAGTGGATCAACAAATTTCATCTCCTCCTCTTCTTCTTTTTGACATCGAAAACCTCAATATGAGTTCCCATAGTTTAGAACCTTCCAAAGCAAATTCAAATTTGGAGAGACATTATTACAGGCTTATAGCTCTAGGGAGAATGTCTAAGATGAAGCACAACATTGGGAGGAGATTTATAGGATGTGCAAGGTATGGTGAAATGGGAGCTTGCAATTTCTTCAGTTGTTCAAACAAATAAGCATCTTAAAGTGAAATAGAGGAAGTAGAATAAATAAAGACTTTTGAAGTTGAGTTAGTGCTTAATCAAGAGAGGGTGAATAATTTGAAGTTAGAATTACAAATTTTCCTTGAATTTGCGAAGAAAATGCAAGAAGAAAATATGAAATTATAGAAAGAAAAAAAGAAATTGGAGGAAGAAATGAAGAAATTGAAGTATGCTATGCAAGAAAAAGGAAAACAAAAATTGCAATGTTGTGGTGTGTTTATGAAAATTTTTGTGGTACTTGTATTGTTTGTGTTAGGTTTGATGAGTAACATTTCAATTAGTAATAAGAAATTAGATTTATCGAAATAGTTATGTAATTTATGATTTTAAGTCTCTAGATTTTGTTGCAAAAATGTTAATTGGAAGTTATGTAATGAATATTATGGTTTGAAGTAGTGAGGTATTATGTTTGAAGCAATGGTAGTTATGTAATGGGTATTGATTGCGAAAGGTATAAAATGGTAAAAGGGACTCAATGGTTTAAATCTCACATTGGCAAAAGGCTCTCATTTATCACAAATGTAAAATACACTAAATTACAAAAGGCATAAATTGGTCACATACTAATTGGCTAAAATTGTTTCATAGTATTTAAACTAAATTATAAAAGGCACAAATTGGTCACATACTAATTGGCTAAAATTGTTTCATAGTACTTAAAGCACCCTTTTATAATGAAATTAAAATAGCAAGCATACAATATCAAATATCATGTTATAATCAATATAATGGCACATAATGCCAATGTCATACCCAAACCATGCACTATCACAAAATATTATCCAAAACATAAAGCAAATGTTATATCCAAATGAAAAGGCTATTAGCTTAAACATAAAAAACTATTATCCAAAAGCTTCATAAAATATTATCTAGAAGGCAACACAAAATTCAAATTGAGCTACTTTGTTGCATATTTTATAATATTTCCCATCCTTAATGCTAAATCCTATAAATTAGCTACTCTCTTAGGGATTCTGAATGTAGTAGACCATGATGATACAACAGCTAGTTATTGATCCTTTTTGCAGCAATAGCCATAATACTAGCAATATAATTGGGGTGAGTAGGGAATCTAGGAGGCTTAAATGAGGGAGATGGAATCATTGATGGTGTTGGAGATGATGTTCCGGCCATTGTGACATTTCCCAAGCTATCACCCCTTCCCCTTGCAGTTACGAATGCCATTCTCCTACCCCTATCCCTTTTGTAGATGCAACATTGGTCATGTTTGGTGAATAAGACTGTGGTGTATGGATTGACTGTTAACACATAGGTAATCATTCACATGCAAGCATAAACTAAAAAAGCAAAATACCAATATAAATATACCTCTTAAAGCCAAGATTCAGTAGTCCTCTTCCTTCCACTTACAATGTTTGGTGGTTGAGACTGTGGTGTATTGATTGGCTGTTAAACATAGGAAATCATTCACATGAACCAATATAAACATACCTCTTAAAGCCAAGATTCAACAGTCATGTTCCTTCCACTTGCAATGTTTGGTGTTTGAGATATGGTGTAAAAATATATACATTCAATGAAAAAAAACTCACTTGGATAGTGAGGTAAATGTACATTCAACACACACACACACACACACACACACAAACACACACACACACACACACACACACACACACACACACACACACACACACACACACACACACACATATACACACACATATATACACACACACACACACACACACACACACATATACACATATACACACACACACACACACACACATATGTGTACACACACACACACACACACACACACATATATATATATATACATACACACACACACACACACATATATACACACACACATTAGTCCTTCCCCTGAAGGTTCCTGCAGTCCTGCCCCTAGATGTTCCTTCAGCAAACTATATATATACACACAAAATCCATATATAATTATTCATTATATACACAAAACACAACATCTAGGTAATTATTCATGACTTAATATAATAAGTAACATGAGGATTCATGTGAGAAGGATTGGCCCTGGCTCCGGAACTTTCTGCAGTGACCTATATATTTAAAATGCATTATGAACTTGTGGAATACATACATATATAGCCTTATATATAATACATATGTAGCCTTATATAGAATACATGCATTATGAACTTTATGTAGTGACCTATATTTAATAAAATGCATTAAAGTAAGTCTTACATTTTGTGCCATCATATGCTATGCTTGTTTTCTCTTTCCTACTTGCGATGTAGTCTGTCTAGTTATATTAGCACTACATCTCCTAGCATCATGCCCCCTTTTTTTACATTCCCCACACAAAAGATACCCACCAGCCCTTAAGCTTTTGTATGGGTTTTTTGGTTCATCAAGTGCATGAATTCTCATCTTTCTAGGCCTGCCAGGTGGCTTCTTAATTGTCCAAGGCTGGATGTCAGCGTACTTTGCCCTTTCCCATTCCTCTTATGATGGTAGTGGTTTGTACATGGTTGTGTACACATCCAAGTAAGTTGATTTCAAAAATAAATTGTGTACATACTTTTATGGCTACTATCTGTTTATGCATATAGCAAAAATAACATGTTTGCATAGATTTCCACTTGGTTGCCATAGTCTACATGTATAAGTCTGAGCACCAAGATCAATTATAACTTGTTTACTCCCATAAGCAACCTCATACGCTTTATCTCCAATAGGGGTGCAGAACTAGTTCTTACTGTTAAACATGAGCTTCTCTAACAAATCTTAAGACTTTGGATAAATGGAGCCCTTGTATTTCTGCATTTCAACAAACTTCACATGTTGCCTCTTCATTAATTTTTTCCTTATGCACTCAAACATAGACAAGATTGACTTGTCTCTAGCTTTCAGAATGTATCATTCTAGGATTCACGTGCATTATCTTAGAAAACATCACACATATTATGAACTGAAAAGATGCATCCAACCCATGTCTTAGGATCGTGATTCATCACCTAATCATGAGCATTCTTATCAAACTCTTTTAGTGATTTTCTAGCTAAAAATAATTTTTCTGTACCAGCAGTGGCAGCCCCCCACAACATAATTCTATATTATTTACCCTTGTAAACCTTCTTAAAATTCTCATACATATGTTTTACAGAAAATCTATGCTCCATCTCTAGTGTTGGATCTTTCAAAGCCTCTATAAGTCCCTAATATATAACAATACACTAAACTTAGTAAGTCCAGTATCTATACATTGACTAAGTTATTCAAATTAGCACTACCCCCATAACAGCTTTCATACTATACATTAACTAGTTATTCAAATCAGCGTTACCCCCATAACAGCTTTCATACTATACATTGACTAAGTTATTCAAATTGGCATCATGATTCAGCATATAACACTGCCTAAGTTATTCAAATTAGTAGCACTACTACAGTTCATCATATATCATTGAATAAGTTATTAAAATTAGCATCACTCCTACAATTCAACATATATAATTGACTTAGTTATTGGAATTAGCATCATTACTACAATTCAACATATATAATTAACTTAGTTATTCTAATTAGTGTCAGAAGGAATAGTCATACCCTTTATCGGTCTAACATGAATACCCATCCATTTTCCAATGGACTCCCATAATCAGCAAACAACAATTCTATAAAACAATCCCATAACTCTTTGCAATCTGAATCAACACATGCCATTGCAATGGGAAACAAATGCTTATTTCCATCTTTAGCAACTTCACTTAATAATTTCCCTCCCATACTAGTCTTAAGATGACATCTATCCAAGTATATAAAAGGCCTAATACCAGCAAAGTATCCCATTTTTCATGGTACAAACCTCACATACATGTGCAAAAATACAACTATTTCTCGTGGAATGCTTGGAATTGATCCACTTCCCTTTTCATCTTGAACTAGATGAAATTCGGTCTTTAATTTAACCATGCTTTTAGTATTGGTTTTCATCACAGTTGCTGTCCAATCCCATAATCTATGACACTATGCATGAACTTCTTCTTCTACCATTTTCACAACTCTTATTTTAGCTCTATATGCCTTAGAAGGATGAATCTCTGTTCTGAATTCTCTTTTCACCTTGTAAATAAGAGCATCCACATCCCATTTGAGGTTGTCTCTTAAATCATCTAAGTACTTAATGGCTATGTACTTTGAGTTCACCATATGCTTGGTCGTATCTTTAACACAAGTATGATTGAATATCCTAATCTACATTGTACTATAATCCCTTAACTTTGAAGCTCTGATCTAAAACCCACATTTTTCCTTACATTCTGCTGTAATGACTTCCCTCCCATTCTTTTTAATGACATGGAAGTACCCTCTCTCTACTGACCATCTTCTTAAGGTATTCTAAAATTGTTTAGGCCTTGTAAACAACATTCTTATGCATAGAACCCACCAACTTCAATAAATGTCCCTCATTATCTGATCTTGCTGGACTATGCAAATCATCTTCTCTTCTAAGACTTGGTTCATTAAACTCTTTTTAGATATGATGTATGCCCTAGAGGCAATTATGGTGATATATCTTTATTAGTCACTTATGTACGAACAGTTTTGGATTACTGTTTATCAATAATGAGACAACTTTGTTATATATCAATGATCTTCTCTATTTATGTATCTCACTGGTATTATATATGCTATTATGTATATAAATTCGTTGATATAATAAAACAAAGTCCGTGACTATTTCATAGTGTGAAAGTACAAGGACATAGTGGGAGCTATGTTGAGTGAGAACTGCACACATGTGTAATTATGGAAAATTCTAAATATCTTAGTCATAGTTTTATTGAGACGAACATCAATAAGCGAACAAGCTAGCATGTGTAGGCTTACTCCTTTGATTAGATCCAAGCAACCGATCTCACGAGCTAAAGGTTGTACCTTGAGTTAACACATGAATGTATTTGGGTAATGTTAGCGGACGACACAGAGCGGTGGGCCGAGAGTATGCCAAAATGAGAGGGGTGGTCCACCGGGGTGTTTGAAAAGGTACTAGAAGTGAGCACGGGATTTTGTACCAGCTCGCGCGTTCAATGATGATGGTTTTTTCGGGATATTTATCCTTGAATCACACGATTTTCGACTACCAATGATCTTCATATGGGAGTCTTCCTCGTCTTTGAATTTAAAAGGACTTTAATTCAGAAAATTAATAAAAAATATAAAAATACATAAAAAAAAATTCGAAAACGCAATTGGAAGCTAGATCCGAAGCCCGCCTCACCAGAGGGCTGGCCAACCTCTGCAGGGGCCTGGAGAGGCTCGCCAGCGACCTGGCGAACCTTGCCATGCCCTGGCGAACCTCGCCAGTGGTCTGGCGAGCCTCGCCAGGATTCGAGCGAGCCTCGCCAGGTAGTCTGGCGAACTCGCACACTTTCTGGCGAGTTCGCTAGGCCTCCTGGCGAGGCTTCTTCGCCAGGTTGGCGAGAAAATCTTGCCTTTTTGGATTTTTTGGGATTTTTTTCTATAAATAGTCAGACCTTTTTAGATTGAAGGGGACTCGAAAATTCAGAGAAAATCCTCTCTGTAAGATCAAAAAAATACAAATAATAATACTTTCTTTTCTTCTTTTTTTTCTCAAATCCAAAACACATTTGGATCCGAAATCCCTTCATCCTTTAATCAAATTTCTTCATCTTTTCTTCTTAAATCCTCAGATATTCTCGGGTCTAAAACAAATTTAAAACCCGAGTCTGATTATCTTTTGGATAAATAAACACTTTATTTTCTAACCAAATACTTATTTTTTTTACATTAAAACTACAATTAAACCAAAACGAACGAGGAATGCTCCTAGGGATTGAACGGATACGCCGAAGTGGATTCATACAGAAAGGGTAAGCCTCTGAGTTCCTAGAGTTGCTTTATCTCGTGTTTCCGATATTGTTCTACATGTGAACCTAGGAATATTTTTATTTCTTTTATCATATAAATAATGTCGTAACGTCTCCTTCATCTTTATTTCTTTCTTTATTTTTTTTATTTATTTTATTATTTTTATGTTAGAATACCCCAACGAAGGGATTTAAAATTATTCCCGGATAACAGACCTCACCTTATGCCATGTGATCATTTTTACTAATAAAATTGATCAACATACGTGTAAATAAAAATGAACCAATTTTTTATTTAAATTAACAACTTTTAAATCGTCAATGTTTTAATTAGGCCACACGAGCCTCGCTAAAATCTAATTGAACATATGTGCCATATTTCATGCTATCCTTTGTGGATGCAAGTTAGATGTATGCTTAGGATTTATTTTCCTTCGGGTATTGCATATATTTTTACAAAAAATGTAATTAATAGGTTAGCAGGCAGTTGCATCCCCTGATTTTTGGAAGCCTTGTAATCTTTATTTTTCGCATTTACTTACGGTTTTGTTGATTGATTTACTGCTTTTTCAATACGTGAATCATGCATGTAAACTTGAAAAACAACCTAAGCGCGAATATGCATAATTAAAAGAACACGGTTTTCTGTAGATGTAATATAATGTGATCACTTAAGAAATAAGCAACTTATCCCGGACCCGAATCTCTATGTCTTGGTGGGCCGTCCTCGGACGTTAAGCCTCACAGGACTCTAATTCCTGGAAAGAGCTAATCCAGCTGGCAACTCCACACTAAGAGATGGCGGATTCGGGTTTGAACTGATCTAAAACGTTTTCGCTTTTCTCTTTCAACCTTTTTACTAGGTCCCTGACCCCGGCGCACCTTTTTTCAAACACCCTGGTGGACCATGCCTATGAAACTGCGTGCTCTTGGCCCACCATTCTATGTCGCCTGCTCACGCCGGGTCGGGGACTCAGGATAAGTTTGGTTGAGAAAGCAAAAATGTTTTTAGATGGGTCAAACCCGAATTTGACGTTTCTTAGTATGGAGTCGCCACCTAGATTAGCTCTTTCCATGAATTAGAGTCCTGTGAGGCTTAACATTCGGGGGATTGCCCACTAAGACACAGAGATTCGGGTCCGAGATAAGTTTCTTATTTCTTATGTGACCACATTATATTACATCTATATAAAACCATATTTCTTAATTGTGCATATTTGCACTTAAGTCATTTTTGAGTTATAGTGCATGACTCATGTATGTGCGGAAAGTAGTAAATCCATACATAAAGTAGTAAATAAATGCGGAAAAGTAAAGATTAAAGGTTACATAACCTCGGGGGATGCAACCAACTGCCTAATCTATTAATTACATTTCCCAAAAATAATATTTGCAATACCAGAAGGAAAATGAAATCCTAGGCATACATCTAACTTGAATTCACAAAGGTTAGCATGAGATATGGCACAATATTTACACATATGTTCGATTTGATTTTGAGAAGGCCTGTTTGGCCTAATTAAAACATCAATGGTTTAAAGTTCTTATTTTAAATAAAAATGGTTCATTTTTATTTACACATATGTTGATCAATTTTTATTAATGAAAATGATCGCATGGAAAAATGTGAGGCCTGTTATCTAGGAATAATTTGTATTCCCTTCGTGGGGGCATTCTAATATGAATTTTTATTAATAAAGAAATTACAGATAATTACAACATTTAGAACAATAATAAAAATTATAAGTTCACATATAAAATAAGAAAAAGAGGCAGTAGAAGATGAGCATGAAATCCACAATTCTAGGAACTCAGAGGCTTACCCTTTTGGCGTGAATCCATTTCGACGTATCCGTATAATCTCTAGGAGTGTTCCTCGTTCATTTTCATTTAATTGTTGTTTGAATAGAAATAAGTGTTTATTTATCCAAAAGATAATCAGACTCGGATTCTAAATTTGTTTTAGATCCGAGAATATATGAGGATTTAAGAAGAAATAGATGAAAGAAATTTGATTTGAAAATCAAAAGTTTTGGAATCCAAACATGTTTTGGATTCAAATTATAATAGAAAATTTGAAAGAAAATATTTTTGTAGTTTTTACCTCTAAAAATTAGATTTTTCTCTAAAATTTCGAGCCCCCTTCAATCCTAAAAGTCCTGATATTTATAAGGGTCAGGCCGGGTTTTTAACCTGGGATCGCTGGAAATTCTAGCGAGGTGCTAGAATTTCCAGCGAGGGTGGGATTTCTTTGGTCCACACCATTAATTAATTTTTTAAATTTTTTTTATTTTTTAAAATATTATATATATATATATATATATATATATATATATATATATATATATATATATATAAATTAAGTTATGTTGGATCCTTAAATATTTATTTATGTCCCCTAAAAATATTTTAAGCCTTTAAATTTTCACTTTGAGGCTTTTAAATATTTTCTATGGTCTTAAATATTTATTTAGGGCCCCAACATTATTTTTAACCAGGAGAACTCCCATTTGAAGATCATCGAACGGTAAAAAACTGTGTGATCGAAAATCCTGTGCTCATAGCTACCCCTCGTATGATAATTGCTGGTTGCAAAACCCGTATGATCACACGAAATGGAGCGAAGGGATTGAGAAAATACCTGACAAGTGCAGCTGGAGATTTCTTTGTCCCCGATTGTTGATGACATGAGCCTTCCTTTTTCGTACCGTGTCCTAATAGGGTTGTCTGTTTCCTTATTCGAAGTCCCTAGGTACTTGATGCCCCTCGTGGGTGGGTCGACCATTTCTTTCTATGGCGTCCATTTAATAATCAACAACTGTTTCTTTTTTTAGTTGTGGTCATTGTGTGCCCCTTGTGAGTTGGCCTTCGATTGAGTTTGTCCGTTGGAACTACTAGGTTAGGGTGCCTAAATCCATTTCAAAAGCTACCCTATTGAGATAACCATTTCTTTCTTCGGTTGGAAAATGAGACTATTTCTTTCTTCAGCCATTGAGAAAATCGTTTCCTTCTTTGGTTGTATTTTAAATTTCCTTAATAGGATGTTGACTTGCTTTTTGTGACAAATCGGAGAAAAAGGTGTAATGTTAATACATTTTGTGATGCATGCTTTAATTATTTGATTGAGTTTATGCAAAGCAAATATTTTTTCCCCTTCAATCAAAAATTAAAACATGATAAATAAATAAATAAGTTTAATGAAAATTAGGGGATGTCCTGAAGATTTCTCCGTTATTTTAGGAGGATTTTGTGATGTTGCAATGTTGAATTCAGGCTTGAGTGGGCCATCATCCTTCTTAGTGCTTGCAGGTTCCTCAAGTGGAGGTGGAGTTTCTTATTTACTAGGATAGTGTTGCCCGATTTGGCATCGTCTTTACCTATAGATGCCATGATGCAAATGTAATATATGCATGATTTTAAGTACCATATGATGTATGTTTATCCATTGTAGGTGTCATGGACTTTATTCATTGAAGAGCTTTTTCTTGTGCCAGTGCGTGGTTGCCCCTAGGGTTTGTCTTGTTAGGGATTCCATGGATGACTTCCTCAGAGCAACGACCATGGGTTCATTGATTCAGATTCGAGTACAAAGCTTGGATCTGGTTTGAGGAGAGTCTATATGAGTCGTTGATCCAAAACTGTGCATGCGATGATCACTTGGAAGCTATTTACCTGAAGTGTTGGAGGTATATGATGTCACGTACCGTTCGAAGGATGAGATGATGAATTTGATATTTCTTTGGTTCTAATTTTTGCATAGACTGCCCTTACGGGTTTTCAATCTATCGAACCTTGTCTTAATTTTACCTGGATCGCCCTTTCAGGTTTTCAATCTAGCAGACTCATTTTTTCTTTCTTTTATTTTTTGGATGCTTACTTGTGATATTCTACCATTGGCATGCAAGCAATCAAAATAAGCATATGTATAAAGCTTCAGCAAAAATGACAATTCATTAATGAACTTAACAAGGGTATAAATGTTTCAAATGATTTGAATCCTGTCATTAATTAGCCCTCTCAGGTTTTCTAACCAATGTGGTTCTCTCGATGTCCTAAGTTTTGTCTGAGCCACCCTTTTCTGGTTTTCAACTTAGCGGACTATTCTTTTTCTGTTTTGAAAAGAAGCCCTAATTTATGCTCAACTAATAGAGTGTTAATTGGCAGGCTAATTTATTTTTTATTAGTACTGCTTTTTACCGATTTGTTTCTTTCACCCATGCATGATAGCAGTTGTGCAAGACTTGGTTAATTTGGTAGATCAA
>CATIWQ010021198.1:0-58204 GCA_949673415.1 Euphorbia schlechtendalii | reverse complement strand
GTCATACCACACTGGTATGTCCTAAGCAAAAGTCGATTAATTTTCTTCTTTTATTAAAATAGCATCATTTCCGACAATTCATCAAACTGGCTCTATCTACGACCATAAGGGCTCAGTCCATCTTCCTCTCTTAACCACTCGGGTGTCACCCAAGCATAATTCCCAGGGTCTGTTAGGGACCTAACCGCTCCTAACCATCCGCGGTAGAACCTGTCGGTCTCCGTAGTCTCGGTTGTCCTATAATCAAGATAAGCAAATTGAGTGTGTTGACTCCACAAGATCGGTAACCTGTCTGGCCAAGAATGGTGCCACTCTGAAACCCGAAAGGTGCATATATCACGGGGTATCCTTTGGCGTCTCCCGTACTGCCTACAGATACGGCTTGGTGAGTAAAAGGTGGAATGGTACAAGCCCATCAGCAAAATCCCACCATTATGCATTAAGATGGCGACATGAGTGATCGCCCACCAGGGGGGAAGCCAACAAATCTTATCATCGGAGATCTGGCCGAATGCTTGAATCTAGTCCTGTTCAGCCGTCCGGGAATGCCCTAGGGTGACCAAACCTCGCCTATTGTACGCAACGGGTGAATAATCAGAAGGATTCCCCCGTGGATCGCCTATCAGAGAAAGCTTCTCCAGTAACCAAACCTGATATAGATCTTGTTTAGCAAAAAAAAGGGGGCGAAATCAGTAATCGTTACGGCCTTACCTCGAGAAGCGTGAAACGATCATCGACCAGATCAGGGTGAGAGATAGCAGCGTCCATACTAAGAAGGTTTTCCGCTAATGCCAATCCAGATGGAGAGTTTCCCTGAAAAAGTGAAACGATAACTGACATTAGCCGAAATGGGGCCACGTGAGCAACTCCACAAATGAATTCTGACATCAGAAGCAGAGCCACCATATACGGCCAAGCATTGTGAGATCTAGGGGTACTGATGCACCACTCCAGCACAGTAGCAACCAAAAATCCCCCAGGATACGATGTATGAGCAAGAAAAGGGGCCACGGAATCTAAATTCCATAAACCCCGGAGGTCAGCTTCGGTGCTAAAGTGGAAAGATGGGACTGCAAATGGAAAAGCTCGAGGGCAGGGTAATCCGAGGATGGCTTGATACTCCTCAATCATCGGGCATAACTCTTGTTGGGAAAATCGAAAGACATGAGCGATCGGATCCCAAAATGAAACGGCAGCCCTAACCAAAGCTGTGTTCACAAGACGGAACGAAAGATAGAGGAGGCCTCGTAAGCCAAACCTCTCAAGCTTATCCCAGTCGGGATTCTTCAGTGTGCGCAAGAACGCTCGAAGTTGTTGATTGTGAGAAGCCATGTGGAGAAAATAGGATAAGAGCTGAATGAAATCTCTCAAAAACCTGTGTTACCTACATATGCATTAACCATATACATTAGTAATTACATTCATTCATGCATAGCATTCACCAACAAGCAAGCATGTGCATGAAATGAAACATTACATGTGAGGATCTGGCTCTCAAAGGCCAAAACCCTCTCCTTTCATAAGCCTGAAGTTCTCAGAAAGTTTTACAAAAAAAGAGTTATCAGAAGAGATCTGGTTTGAGATATGACAATAATTTTGTAGCAGAAACATCCAATCAAATAATCAAGGAAAATTGTACAAAAGCGTCAGAAGCGCCTGAAAAGTTACAAATAAATGTAGTCCCTACAACTGAAGTCGGAAGGAAAATAGATTAGGCTAAATATAAGAGGAATCCTCCTCGTCCACTGCAGCCCTGGGGATGAGGCTATCGTCCTCTGGATCCCTGCCCCGTCGAGTCCTCGAACGAGAAGGGATCCCCCGATGCCCGTTAGATCGACTCCCACCTGACATCACCGAGCAAGTAGCCCTCTGAGTCTGAGTCTGAGCCTGGGCCAGCTGTCTCTCTAGGTCCCCCGTCCTCAGAGTTAGATCTCTCACACGACCCTCAAGGCTTCGGATAGTAGCTTGAGAATTCAGAAGATCCTGGTGCTCATTGTCGATCAAAGCCTGCAATGGAGAACATGCATCATAACATTTAAAAATGTTGAGGGCATGCACAATCATCTCACATGCATGCATAATTAGTGCACATTTTTTTCATGAAGTTTTGTACAGGATTACCTCAGCGGTCCAGTTCTGTGCGATGATCAGCTCACAGGCAGACAGGTAGTTGCGAACATATTGCTCAACATTGACTCGAGGAACCTGCCATTGGAGAAACAAGGTCAAGATAAGAATAGAGGGAATTGAAAATCGAAGCATCAAAGAATGAAACTCACATGGGTGGTATCATCAGGAGCAAAGCTCACGGGATACGTGCTCTGGAGCAGAGTGTATTCCCGTAGCTCCCCCACTCTCAACATCAAGGAGAAGTTGGTATCCAGATATGTGGTGGAATGGCCCTCCACAAATCCAAGGATGTGATACATCCGATCCCCGGAGCCTGACCGATGTGCTTGAGCTCGCTTCCCTACGTTGACCTGTTTAACAAAAGCCATAAATACTCAACCAAAAAGAATCCAAAGGAGATCAAGTGTAGAAGAAATTCATACCCTCAAAGAGCTCGGGACGGCATCTCTGTGGTCCTCGCTACCAACAAGACCGGTTTCGTCAGCTCTCGTATAACCATGACCGCCGCTACCGCCTCCACCGCTAAAGTGTCCACCCGGACCATCATCAGGACCATCATCGCTGCCACTACCATCTCCGTGTAGCTCCTCCTCCTCATCGGAGGAAACACTCCCATCACTTCCGCCGCCTTTCGGTGATGTCAATCCTCCGTATCATCATCAGAGACGCAAGGGCAAGGAGGGATCAGGCACCCCAGATGCGTCGAGTATGAACCACCGATGGAAGGAACTGCCACGCCATTGCTGTCAAAGAAGGTAGCGTGATCCTCCACGGATCTAATCTTCAAGTGAGGCCAGAATAAGCTGGTAGGAGGGCGGGGAGGCACAGGTCTCTCCACGATGATTGAGGTCCGCCAAGATTGAACCCTCTCCCCCAAGTACCACTCGAGAGAGAGGGGAGACTCCAAGACCAGTAGATGGTCATCAACATTCGTCCGCACGGTCACCACCGCATCCCGGTTCGGCACCAAAATCCAGGGGTCTGTATTGATCTACAATCGACAAAAAGGAAACACACATTCACAATGGGACAATCAAATAAAAGAGGTAACCAAGAAGTTAGAAAATCGCTTTTATACCTCCTCCCTTGTGAGGCCACTAAGGCACTCTCGATATCCAGTCCGCCATTGGCGGAGTCCCCAAAATGGACGGCACCATACGGCCAGGAGAGGCTCACCCTGAATCACTGCGGTTTTGAAGGTCGGATGGGGAAGAATATGGTAGGAGAAGGCCCAGACCTGCAATGAAATAGAAGTCAAACAAAGCTATGAAAATAGTAAGAAGTAAAGTTCAAAAGATGATCAAAGATCGAACCCTCTCCCCCAAGTATCACTCGTGAACCCTCACTGCTCAATCTAAGCCATAATACATCTGGCCCAAAATGGCCCTCGGCTAGTTCAAAAGCGGGATGGAAGCCAGATCCTCTACTACTGAGATCAACCCGTAGTTGATCTTGCTGGAAGCAACGGGGAAGAAGAGCACCGTCAGCAAACAAATCACAAAGGAGCGCACGCATTGAGCTCGTGACTCCTCAGGCACCTCCTCCATCTCAACCCAATGTAGGCTCAGCTCCTTGTAAGAAAGCCGACCCGAGCATGGAGCCAAACCAAACAACTCTAGTACTCGGTTGACGACCTGGCGAGAAGTGGGGAAACGATCCATGAAAACATCGAAGGGAATGGCCCCCTGATGCCAGGAGAGGCCAATCATAGACACCAAATCAGAAGGAGTGATGGTTAACTCTCCCACTAGAAGGTGGAAGGTGTGGGTGGTTTCAGACCACCGCTCCACCAAGGCAGTAAGAGCAGGATGAGACATATGCAGCATATGGCTTGGCAAAATCTACACGAGCATGCCAAACCCGCTAGCATCAATCACAGCCCGAAGATTGGGATCTCCGGCAGTACGGCCCCAAAAATATCCCATCGCTCCTATACTGGAAAAGTTGGTATAGATCTGCGGCTGCAAAAGATAGAAATAAAATGCAGGAAATCAACCAACGTAAGATTCAGTATCCTTTTATCACAAATAAAGAACTTTAAATCTTTCGGGAACTATAAACTAGTCTAAAATAGCACTCAAACGCGATTTTCAAATGAAACAGAAAATGTTATGCCTCCCTCTTCGAGATTGTTAACGATACCAAGAGATATCGTTAGCGATATCGTTGATATCATTACCAATATTGTGTATATCGTTAACAATATCGGTTGATATCGTTAATGATATCATAGTCATAGGCAGAATGTTTTCTATCGCAACTTCAAATCCCTAAAAATTTAAATTTTCCACAGTTTAACCCCTCACATCGGGTTCCAAATCATCCTAAACTATGCATAATCAATGTATAGAGCCTAACCATGCATCAATTTCATCTAAATCATGCATTTTTCACAAATCTAAAACCTATATTTTCGAATTTAAATTAGAAAAAATTGAAATTGAGGGAGTTTCGTTACCTGGACTGTCGATGCTTATTCCCAAGCCTTGGGTGAAGAGTGTTGATGGGGAATCGAAGGAAAAGTCGACGAACTCGTCCTCCCGCTCGAATCAAAGCGAGTTCTCTACCAAGCACCGTTTGAATCTTGGAATGTCGAGATTAGCTCCGAGGGAGGAAGGAGAAACACCCCTCGGGTTATGGGACTTGATTTTGCACAGCATTTTCGCTCAAATTGGGGAAGAAAATCATTTTTTGAGAGAATGAGTAAAGGTTTTCGGATGAATGAAAAAGAAATGAGAAAAAGTTAGGTTTTATTTGAAATTCTGTCACTTCGATATCGTTAACGATATCATTCATATCGGTAACGATATGGGCTTTCAGCCTGGCCCATTTCTTTATTTTCAGCCCAAATTCATTTTCAATGTTATTTTAACATTGAAGACGACTCGCAAACTTTTGGGACTTGACAAAATACTTTCAAAACTCGATCGCGCTAGTCCGAGAAGTCAACACACATTCATATTTTAATTCTTGATTGAAGGGGCAAAAATTTTTGCTTCCAGCAATCTCAATCAAAAAATCAAAACATACATTCATAACTTGCCTTTTGTCAAAACCTTGACATTTTACAGTTCAAAATCCAAACTTTTTACAATCATCCGAACTTTTTACAGTTCAAAATCAAGACTTTTTACAGTCATCCGAACTTTTTACAGTTTAAAATCCAGACTTTTTACAGTCATCGGAACTTTTTACAATTCAAAATCTAGACTTTTTACAGTCACCCAAACTTTTTACAGTTCAAAATCCTGACTTTTTACAATCATCTAAACTTTCTACAGTTCAAAATCTTGACTTTTTACAGTCATCTGAACTTTTTACAATTCAAAATCCTGACTTTTTACAGTTCAAAATTCTTGACTTTTTACAGTCATCCGAACTTTCTACAGTTCAAAATTCTTGACTTTTTACAGTCATCTGAATTTTCTATAGTTCACACCTTGTCCCGGCCTTTTCACGGTCAACGGATTTTCTATGGTCCACATCGTTAGTAGGCTTTTCACAGCCCATCCACGGGATTCTCAACCAGGAGAACGGAGGCACACGGTCAATGTTCTCTCCCCAATGGTTCCAGCGGTATCGTTCATCTGAAGGTCAACCTCTTGGGGCATTCATCGCTAAGCAGGCAATTCGTAAGGGGCACGGAGGGGCCAATCCTCGACAACGCCACACCAAGTTGAAAGCTTCCAACTATCATCACCAAAGAGTGCCAATCGTGACTGGGTAGGTATTATCTCTAAACCCTGCTTCTCTTTCAATCTTGGGACCATACTGATCTCATATCAATGGTGATCCCACAAGGGGTAGCTTGTGAGCACGAGATTTTTATTCCCAACTCGCGAGTTCGATGATGAATCTGTAATTTTTCCCTTGTTAGCATTTTGCATTTTGCAGGTTCCCGAAATCATCCGGAAATCATCTACCTTGTTTCTTTGGGCCTCATTTCCCTTTAGAAAGCCTAAACAAAATGAAAAGCCCACAACCTTGATCGATATTGTTAACGATGTAGACTTTACAAATACAAAAAAATAGATCTTGCATTATTCAACAAAAAATACACATCCCTCACCCATAATTCGGACTTTTTCCTCCTGTCAACATGCTACCAGCCCATGTTGACCATTAATGGGTGGAAGAAAATGATGGGAAAAGGAAAAAATGTGTGGATGCAATCGGAGGACTTTTGGATTGAAGGGAGTCCATAAGAGAGAGGAGGAAGCAGCAAACGAAGGAAGGGGATTCTTTCCAGAGAAAAACTGAAGCTCTCTACATAAGGAACTAGCAAAAACACCCAAAGAAAATCCCAAAAACACAAAACACAAACCAAAGTTCAAAGTTTAGGTTTTGGAGCATTTCTAAGATCTAAAACCAAGGAAAGAAGTACCTCTTGTTCTTCTCTTTCTCATTTCCTACACCCCATCCAGGAAGCACTGCCTTCCCTCAAGAAGGAGACCTCTAATCTTCATTTTCATCAAAAACTGCAAAACCGAACCAAAGAAACGAGGAGGACTTTCCGAGTATTTTCATAGATCGAACAAAGTGGATTCATAGCTACGGGGTAAGCCTCTGAGTTCCTAGAATCATGCTTCATGTGTTTTTATCATATATATGTGTTTGATGTGTTAAAAATGTGAAAATGTAGAAATTGGCAAAAACAGGAAAATTGCATGTATTCTGCCTGTACGATATCGTTGAACGATATCTCGACATCGTTGAACGATTTTGTTTTCCAGGCAGAATACAAGCATTATGTTTGTGAAATTTTCATATTCCAATTCATGTTCAAGAGGGTCAGTGGTGACCGTTCAGATCTGAGATCTGAATTTTCAACAACATGAAATGTATATGTGAAAATTCCACAAACCCGAGTTTCTCTTTATTTACCAGAACATTATTTTATTAATTTCAATAGTTTCTTTTTTGGAACTCTTTTAATAATTTCACGGTTTATATTCTTCGACTTAGATTTATTTTCTGTCAATATTATTATTAAGTGTGTTAGAAAACCCCCATGATGGGAACTGAAGTTCCCAGATAACCAACCTGACAATTATTCGCATGTGGCATTTTCACTAAAATTGATTAAATAAACATGTATGTATAAAATGAACTTTTTTGTGAAAAAGAAATTTCAAACTCTCCGATGTTTTAAATTAGACCATACGGGTCTCGTAAAAATCAAAACGAACATACTTGCAATTATTTGTGTTGTGCCGTATTTGTGCTAACCTATGTGGATGAATATAGTCTAGGATAGATGTATGTTAGGATTTACTTTCCTTCGGATATTGCTTTCAATTTCGATATCCTATGTAATATTTTATTAGATATCGATGTATTCTAGGCGATTATACCCCTTAGATTCTGATGTATTTAGGGGATTTGTATAACCCCAAGCCCAATGATGTAATTAATACCTCGTAGAATAGGAGCGTTTAATTTCCTACATGTTTACTTTCCGCAATTTACTTACTGTTTTATGCATGTGTGATAAACATAAACTGAAAACATTTAGTTTAGTTTGAATATTATAAACATGGTTTCTCACTCATATTGTAATTTAACTCAAATAACGCCAAAATAGATAACTCATCCAAGACCCGAATCTCTACTTTGTGATACAGATTAGGTATACGGATCTAAGCTGTACTGAAATTTCTCAGAAGAGTTTATCCGGGTGCCGATTCTGTAACATAGACTAGGGATCCCGATCTCGAGTCTTTTGTACATGGAACCCCTTTATTTTCAAGCACAACTATCGGTTTCCCATAAGGGAACCTCTTTCCCAACACACTCTTTTAAACTGCCTGCTTTCAAAAACCCCACCCCCCATCTCACAGGGCCGGTGCCTCGCGACTTCCGCGCGAGACCTCCGAAACGTCGTTCGCTCACACCTGTGTGATCGATATCTTTTAAAACTACATCGAAACTATATACTTACAGTAGTCACCATTTTTCTATTTGATAAGTTGTATTGACAACACCTGTTCATATTTTGAACTTTTATCTTATCGGTAGAAAGGTGGGGAACAAGGTTTTTGGCACCGTTACCGAATATAAGCCCTCAAAATAAATAGAGTCAAAACCTTGTGATCAAATTTTTGGCGCCGTTGCCAAGGAAGGCAAGTGCGTTCTAAAAATTAAATTACTAGAGAAAGGGCAATTATATTTATGTGTCAACAGATTTATTTATTTTTGTTTTTGTTTTTAGTTTTACATGTTTATATATTGTTATTAACATATTTTTCTTACTTATTCATTGAGTTTTCTTTCTAGCTTGTGCATTCCAAGTACGTGTAGTTCGGGAGAAAGTTTGGTGTCTTTCGAATAAGAAATAGAACGATTTGGTAGGAAAAGAAAATAGAAAAATAAGAGATAAAGAAGAAGGATGGCTGACGATGATGAATGAGTTCAGGATCCAATTCAAGATCAACCTCAACCAAGGCTCATGGATTATGTTATTCCGACCATCAATGGTAATGATTAAGGAATTTCTAGACCACCAATTAATGCAAATCTGTTTGAAATTCAACCAACATTACTTCAAATGATTAGCAATAATGTGCAATACTATGGTCTACCCAATGAAAATCCAAATACTCACATTGCAAACTTTCTAGAAGTCTGTGATACTTTCCAAATGCCCAGTGTTCCTGAAGAAGTAGTTAAACTTCTCTTATTCCCATTTACACTCTGTGATAAAGCGAAAGTTTGGTTGAATTCATTACCCCCAAATTCAATCACTACTAAGAACCAATTAGCCCAAACCTTTCTGATTAAATATTTCCCTTTAGCCAAAACTGCAAGACTCATTAAAGAAATCACCTCCTTTACTCAGAAGGATAGTGAATCCTTGTACGAAGCCTGGGAACGTTATAAGGAACTTCAATAAGTTTTTCCTCATCATGGTTTACCCCAAAATGTGATACTACAAACTTTCTACAATGGAATAAATCATGCAACAAGAGGAGCGATTGATGCTATGGTTGTGGGATATCTTATGAAAAAGACCAGTCAAGAAGCTTTTGATCTTTTAGAAGATATGGCAAATAACAATAGTATGTGGTCAGTGGAGAGAACACATGTAAGTACTACTATTCCTACTCATTCGCATGCCGCATCTACATCTTCTAGTGTAGTTAAAAAGGTTAATGAATTAGATTCTATTTCTATTATGCAAACACAAATATCTACTTTATCTAATATGATAGATAACATGCATATAAATAAGAGTAACCCTTTAACATGTGAAAATTGTGGTTAAATTGGACACACTGCTTTTGAGTGTAACTTTAACCCATGTGTAGGGGAGAAATTAAGTTATGTTCAAAGTCAAGAGAATTCTTATGGTAATAATGGAAATAACTATAGGAATTCTAATTGGAAGTATGGTGATAATCAACAAAAGAATTATCAGAGTACTGATAGAATAGGGCAATTAACAAGTAAAATAAATAAATTTTTGGAAGGAATTTGTAATAAGCAATCAGAGTCTGAGGAATATTACAAAAAGTTAGAGAATAAGATGGATCAAATGTTTAAAAATCAATCATCTTCCATTCATAATTTGGAGATACAAGTTGGTCAATTAGCGAGTGCTATTCCAGGAAAAGGCCATTTATCTAGTAACATGGAAGGAAATCCTAAGGAAAATGTTCATGCTATAACCCTTCGTAGTGGTAAATTACTAGACAGACAAACCAAATCCTTCAGGTATACTTACTAATGATGTTGTTCAAGTGCTGGATGATTATCTGAGTAAATCTGATGATAAGGAAGGAGAGAATGAACAACCTAAATCCGGAAAGGTTAATCCCCCTCAACCACCATTTCCACAAAGAATGAAGAAGAAGAATGAGGATAAGCAATTCATCGAATTCATCAACAAACTTAAAGGTCTAGAAATTAATCTTTCATTCATTGAAGCCATTACATAGATTCCTAACTATGGTAAGTTTATTAAAGAACTTTTATCTCGTAAGCATAGTTTAGAAGGAATATCGAAAGTTTCTTTAACTGAAGATTGTAGCAAAATAATAACTGCAACAATGCCCACTAAAACATAAAGATCCAGGAAGTTTCACAATTTCGTATAAACTTGGAAACATTTCTTTTCCAAAATTTTTATGTGATCCTGGGGCTTGTATAAATCTTATACCTTTATCGATCTTCAAAGAGTTGAAGCTTGATGATGAAGTTAAAAGGACAAATATGGTCTTGCAATTAGCTGACCAATCTATTAAATGTCCTTATGGCATAATTGAAGATGTTCTAGTTTAAGTGGATAAATTTGTTTTCCCTATAGACTTTGTTGTGTTAGATTTTGCATATGATGAAAAGTGTCCTATAGTCTTAGGAAGACCTTTTATGCATACTGGGAAAACATTGATAGATGTTTCAGAAGGAAAAATTAAGTTAAGGATAGGTGATGATACTATTGAATATAACATAGGTAAAGCTGAAAAATATCCAATGGATGAAGATATTTGCATGAAACTTGACTTGATTGATGTTTGCATCCAAAAAGTTGTTAAGTTAGATTTCATCCATGAATATGAAGTTGAGGGGTTGAAAAACTCCATCAATACTTAAATCTCTTATGTTTTTCAATATATATATATATATATATATATAGTATTATATAGTAGTATATTTTTATTATTTGTGTATTTTGAGTTAGTGTGTTTTTAAAAATAAAAGAAAAGAACAAAGTTTTTGGATTTTGAACATATCGCGCTCGTGACCTAAATTACTCTCGTGAATTAAGTTATCAAAACTTTCTGTTTCTGTTTGGAAAAAGTCACGATCGCGACTGTCTTCGTGATTACAACTGGTGCGATTTTATAGCAATTATTGTTGTAACGGCTCTATTTCTAACTGTTATAAATAAAATATATCTATTGAAACAGCCATAATTACCCAATTTCCTATATATATAACTATTTTCCTAAGTGGTTTTCACATATCATTCATTCTTTTACACAAAAACAAACTCTTGAAACAAATTTTCTCTATTTTCCAAATCAAACACAATTGTTTCTTTCTTGAAATCAATGGCTCCTAAAAAGTCTGCAACAACTAAAGGGAAGAACAAGTTGGTCAACCAACAAAATAATTATGGATGCCCTTTTCCAATTTATAGTAAAGAAGAAGTTGAAAGATACTTGAGAATCAAGAACTTCGATTTTCACGGTACGCTTTTCTACGATCCTACTTTTGTTATTGATGCTGGGATTCATGTGAAAGTAGAGGAGTACTTTTTACTTTTTGGATTGTAGAAGTTTGTGAATATGCGTTTTCCTTTTATCAAGGAATGGGTCCTCGAATTCTTGGTTACTGTTGCGGAAGATATGAACTTTATGAAAAGGAAATTAAGGAATGGAGGGGAAGAATACAAATTCACCTTAATAGATTTGATTAAGTGGTTTAATTTGGGAGAAAATTTTAATGAGATTGAGAAAGATGAAGATTATGATTTACCGGATGTTTGGAATGTGTTAATGGAATTGGATCAATACGATGTCAAAAGCTCATCCTACAAAAACATTCGAAGTAATAGCCTTCTCTACCTTCACAAGTTTATTTCTCAAACTCTTTTCTTTCGACATGAAACAACTAAGGTGTTGATGAAAGACTTGATTATATTGGAGTGCGCAATTTCGCAATTTCATCCAAAATTTCCTATATATATGATGGAATCCATCACTAGTCTCACTACACATAAAAAGGCTAGAATTGGAGGTGCAAATACAATTTGCATAATTATTTTGGATGCAAATAATCAATTTCCGTATCAATATAATCCAAGGGAAAATTTTAAGTTCATGGGAGGAGTATATATGAAGAGAGCAAGATTGGTCAAAGAAGACGATGCAAAATTTATGTTTTTACCATATGGAGTAAGGGTAAGGAAGCTTAGATCGATAGATGGATCTACTTCTCGAGAAACCCAACAAGATGAAGATATTGAAGAAGTTAAATTCGGAAGTAGTGGTTCAAGACAAGCCTCTGGAAGTACACATGATACTTGGAGAGGAAAGTTAGTGAAAGATGTCGACCAAGCATGCCTAGACATTGCCTCCATACAACAAGAAGTTCGTCAACTAACAAAATCCAACATTTCATTGAACCGTAAGTTGAATACATACTTCAAAATGCAGAATTTGGAAATCTCACCAAATTCTCCAGATTCAAGTTTAGATGAATAAAACGGGTTCAAATTCTTTTTCTTTTATTTTATTTTCTTTTCAGTTGTGTGTGATTAAGTTGAGATTTCAATTTTAATAAAGTCTCTCACAATGAGGACATTGTATTCTTTAGTGTGGGGGGGGGATTTGTTAAAAATCCCAAAATCCAAAAAAATTAAATAAAATGAAAAAATCGAAGAATTTGAAAATTTTTCTTGATCATTGTGTTATTTATAAACTATCCATACCTATACTATACTAACATATGTTCCAAGGTTACTGTGAGTCTTAGGTATTACAAGTTTAATGTTAGTGCAAACTTCGGATAAAATTTTTGTTTCAAGTTTGAGCGCTTATTAGCACAACATTTATCAATTTGGCAAGGACGAGTGGTGAGTAACATTCAAAAGCAACATTCCAAGTAAGTTTCAATTTAAATTTCGATGAAACATGAATTAGTATAAGTTGTATAGTTTTAGTTTAATGCTTCCGATAAGTTTAAGTGAAGTAATATCTAATGGTATTCTTACTATGAGTTTTATATGCAAATCTTGAATAAGTCCTATAAGTATTAAGTGTGTTTAAAGTGTTAAGAAACTATAACCACAATACTTTGAAATTGATCAATAAAGGATGAGGGTATTAAAGAAAAATCAAAACAAAGAGAGGATTACAAATGAGTTATGCAAAAGGTGAGGAATGGTACAGAGCACAAACTGCAACCATTCATTGAGTGAAAAAAGAAAAGAAAGCATAACATGAAAAATGGGTACAAAGTACAAAGTACTTCAAAAGCATATGCTTAAAAAAATTGAGAGAGTGGTATAGAGCATAAAATGCAACCACTGAAAAAAGGGGAGAGTGGTATGGAGCATAAAATGCAACCACTGAGAGAGTTTTTAGCATCCTGGATTACCTAAAAATGCCTTGAGAGAAATTAATCAAAGTGTGCTTTCTAAATCCTTTATACTTTTTACTATGCTTAAGAGAACGTAATATTCGAGTATGCATATAAAGCTTGTATGAAGATGCAATTTAGTTGACTCTCCATTAAGAACAAAGGTATGCAACTAAGCTCTATAAATTGCACATTACTAATTTGTGGGAAATTTTGAACTTCTACTTGAAATCTTTTACAACGTGGAATGTGGTACTCACTGCAATAGTCTTTCGCCAAATGAGGTACAAACTTGTTTACCAATTTATACAGTTCTATTGAATTTACCTTGAGGACAAGGAAAAATTTAAGTGTGGGGGTATGATAAGTGTATAATTACACTTAATATCATATTAATTTTATACATTTAACACTATAATTTAAGTCATTTTGATACTTCACATAAAATATTTCACGTGGTTTGTAGTTGTTTTTTATGCAAATGTAGATACTAGGTAAATCTTGGGAGTAAAATGATCAAAAGTGGAATTCTATGAAAAAAGAGTGAAAAAGGTGCAAAAAGATGCTTGGAACTTAAAGATTTGGCTTAGTATCGAAGCTGTCAAAGATCGGTGAAGTTGCAAGAAGAATTCTGAAGAAAAACTCAATTCATGGTCGCGACTTGTACACTTCAGAAATAGAAGTTTGCCAAACAAAGATTCACGGTCGCGACATAAATATCACGATCACGACTTGGATAGTTTTCTGGTTGTATTTTCTTAACTACCAACTGCCAGATAAGAATTATCAACCGCCATCAACAACCAACGATAAGACACCTATCAGAAGTCCACCAGTAATGAAAAGGTGCCTATCCATTGTGGATTATACCAAAGCTTCTCAACCAATCACACTGAAGAGATGCAATAATTCACCAATGGACACAACCCTTCATTTGGATAGACGCAACCCTTCGAACTCTATTAATAGGGCTCCAAACCTTACAAATTTCATGCACCACCAGAGAGGAGAACATTAGAGTGCAATTATTGAGAGATATAGTGTGTGTATAGATAGAGAGTTTGCCACGTTCATATGTGTTAGCGAGAAAATGTTTAAGTGATTCGAATCCTTATTTCAATCACTAGATTTCTCTATATTCTTGAGCAATTGTTGTATAAGTGTAGTTGCAAATCACTTATCAATGAAAGTTTTCATTCTTCAATATTCATTTATTCGATATTCGCAAAGAATAGCATCCTAGCGGGGGTTCTATACGGGCCGAGACTGAATTCAAAGCAGAGGCAAGAATTGCGGGAATTGATTACTCCCATTAAAGAGTGGATACGGTTTGATAAACTTTAGCTTTCACTTGCATACCTTACAACTTTGTTTTTCTTTCTACTTATACTTTCTATTTCTTGTTTTATGATATGTCTGATGTGTCATAATGCATATTTCGTGTTAAGTCATTTATGTTAATCAAGTTATATGCATTGGAGTTAATTTTAAGTGTAATTTCCAGGTTAACAATATGTGGCTATGTGAGAGCGACCCGTACTAAGCATCGTATTGACGTTGTCCAGATTTATTTAATTATCTTAATTTGTTTGCGCTAGATTTAGAAAAGTCATTTCATGTGTTGCTTTGTGGCGAATAATTGAAAATCTGAGTATTTAGAACCGAGTCTGTTAGATTAGTTTAGTGAATCATAAAATCTTTGTTGAACTTTCATTCTTTCTCTAGTATACTTATTTCGCAGGCAAAATCTATATATTTAGATTCTCTAATCTTTCATACCTATATTTACTTATTTTTCATTCTAACCCTTCTTTCCTAACCATTACTTCATTATATTTTATTTTCCTTATTTTATCTTCCTTGTTGATCTTTAGAGCTAGCCCTTCCCTGTGGGATTGATTTTTAAAACTACATTGCAACTGTATACTTGCAGTTATCATCATTTTTCTATTTGATAAGAGGTACTGACAACACTTATATTTTTTTATGAACAAGTTTTTGGCACCTTTGATATATAGCCGAATCTTGTGAACAAACTCTTAACTTATTAGTAGAAAAGTGGTGAACACAAGGTTTTTGGCACCGTTACCAAATATAAGCCCTTAAAATAAATTGAGTGAAAACCTTGCGATCAAGGACATGACGTGATGTAGAAAAAAAGGTTTGGGTAGGTATTTGCCCCGTTTGGGCCATGTGGCATGTAAGATTACCTTGTGTGGGCTATGAATTAGACTTCGAGTAGACATCTCAAAGATGATGTGTGGGATATGTCACTACCCCTTGGGGGCTAAGTATTGGATGTCAAGTGGACATCACGTAGTAAAAGAAAGGTATTTTTTCCCTGTATGGGCTAATAACCGGATGTTAAGTGGACATCTTGCTAAAAAAGGGGTAAGTGATGTTTCATGATTATAATTAATTTCATGTTATCCTAGGGTGAAACGATCTTGAGTGTTAACTAATCCTAAGTATGACAATGGGAAGATGTTATGTTACATTATATTAACATTATAAGTGTGTGCGTTCAAGTGTCTACACTAAAATTCGTGGTTAGCATGACATTTGTATCTTGATAAGTAGTAAACACATAGCACATAACATGTAACGTTCAATCTTCCAACCATATAACTCCCGCGTGTAGGGTTTTTGGCTAGTCTCTATCCTAAGTTTAGTTCATCTTAGCACCATGAAGATACTAAGGAGTGCACCTGTAAGAAAAATATAATGAATGGTCATTTTTTGGGTAACACCTTAGGGAAAATGCCTATGGTTTATTTATATGAGGTTTGTAAAAGTGTTGCTGATGTAGAAGGTTCTTATTGCGCTAAAATACACTCCAAGCCTCTGATAAGGGAGGTATATGCGATATGGCAACAAGTACTTCACTCGCTCTAGTACTATCTTTTCTTAGGGAGGTAGATTAGTACAAGAGAAATCTTCGAGGTAATAGGGGTACCTTAGACTTATGGGCTAATCCCTTCTATTGCAATGCAAAATTTATGAATATGTTATAATTTAGAAAAAACAAAATAATGTGATCAATAATTTTCGACACTTATCCAAAATCTAAAATCTTTGATTAAACAAGTTTTTAAAAAAGTTCCCAGTGGAGTCGCCACTATGAGCGGACGACACAAAGAGGTGGGCCGAGAGCGTGCGGAATGATAGGCGTGGTCCACCAGGGTGTGTTAAAGTGGAAATAAAATGTACTGGGTCTAGGACCCGGAAGGTTTAAAAGAGAAAGCGAAAACATTTTTTAGATCGGGCAAACCCGAATCCTCCGTCTCTTAGTGTGGAGTCGCCACCTGGATTAACTCTTTCCAGGAATTAGAGTCTTGTGAGGCTTAACATCCAAGGGACAGCCCACTAAGACACAGGGATTCGGATTCGGGATAAGTTGCTTATTTCTTATGTGATCACACTACATTACATCTATAGAAAATCGTATTTCTTAATTGTGCATATTCTCACTTAAGTCGTTTTGAAGTTATTATGCATGATTTAACGTATGTGCTGAAAATAGTAAATCCATACACAAAGAGTAATTAAAAGCGAAAAAGTAAAGATTAAAGGTTACATAACCTCGGGGGATGCAACCACCCGCCTAATCTATTAATTACATTTCCCAAAAATAATATTTGCAATACCCGAAGGAAAAAAATCCTAGGCATATATCTGACCTGCATCCACAACGGTTAGCATGAGATATGACACAATATTTACACATATGTTCGATATGATTTTAAGAAGGCCTATGTGGCCTACTTAAAACATCAATGGTTTAAAGTTCTTATTTTAAATAAAAATGGTTCATTTTTATTTACAGATATGTTGGTCAATTTTTATTAGTGAAAATGATCGTATGGCAAAATGTGAGGCCTATTATCCAGGAATAATTTGTATTCCCTTCGTAGGAGTATTCTAATATAAATTTCCATTAATAAAGAAATTACAAATGATTACAACATTTAGAAAAAAAAATAAAAATTCTAAGTTCACAGATAAAATCAAAAAAAGAAGCAGTAGACGATGAGCACGGAATCCGCAATTCAAGGAACTCAGAGGCTTACCCTTTCGGCATGAATCCGCTTCCGCGTATCCGTATGATCCCCGGGAGCATTTCTCGTTCGTTTTTCAGTTGTGGTTTAGTGTGGGAAAATAAATGTTTGTTTATCTAAAAGATAATCAAACTCGGGTTCTAAATTTGTTTTAGAGTCGAGGATATTTGAGGATTTTTAGAAGAAGAAAATAATGGAGAAAATTTTGTTTGAAAATAATAAAGTTTGGAATCCAAACGTGTTTTGGATCCCAAAAAAAATGTAAAGGAAATGTAGAGGAAATGTAGAAAAAGTCAGAGTTATTTCTCTACAAAATATTTTTTTTTTTTGCAAAAAAATTCCTCCGTCATTGTCAAGAGAAAACTATTTTTTTTGTGAATTTTTTCTGATGCCGAATACAGAAAATTCCCGAATATTTATGGAAAAAATCCTGCAAATCCAAAAATGGGAATAAATTCTATCGTGCCTCCCAAGAAAATTCTGGCGAGGCTGCCTTGCCAGACTTCTAGCTAGGCCGAACCCCGATTCCTGTATTTTTGTGAATTTTTATAATTTTCATATTTTTAATTATTTATTTTTAATTAATATTTATATTATATATATATATATAAATACAAATATTTTCTTAAAATAAAATAATTAAATTAAATTATTTTGGACCCTTAAATATATATTTTTGTCCCTTAAAAATATTTTAAACCTTCAAATTTTCACTTTGACTCTTTTAAATATTTTCTATAGTCCTAAATATTTATTTAGGGCCCCAAACATTATTTTTAATAAGGAAAACTCCCATTTGAAGATCATCGAACGGTCGAAAATTGTGTGATCTAAGGATAAAAATCCCAAAACGCCATCATCATCGAACGCGCAAGCTGGTAAAAAATCCTGTGCTCACAATACCTTTGCTCGAATGCCCATGATCGTCTAGAGCTATCAGGTTCCATATCGATCTGGAACATTGAGCTTAAAGGTTCCCGGACGGGAAGCCATGTTTAGGTTAACCTCTAGCGGCTCTATACTTTAGGATCTTATAAGGTCACACCCTTTTGGGTCTTTATCGAACTCTATAAAGAACCTATGTACTGGGTCTGTATCGAGAATAAAAGTTGTGAAATCAGTGAGAAGAATTATTAATTGGTTGAAATGAATTAATAATTAAAAGGAATTATGAGAAAATAAGGAAAATTATTCAGAGCGAGCAAGGGAATTTTATTCATTGCGAGTGGGCCTCGAAAAGAACACAGGTTGTTCAAGGTGGGGCATGCGTGGTTGCCCCGTGAGCTGTGCTGCCTATGGCAACGCTTGCGCAGGCCTTAAGCCACAAACCCAAGATTGCAGAAATGAGGGAAGCTCGTTAGGGGAGTCTATTACTCCCCCATTTTCCCTATATATAGGCTTCAAGCCTCTCATTATTCATACACACCATAAAAGCTTAGAGCTATTTTTTCTCTGATTTATACTCTCTTCTTCCTTTAGTTATGCGAGATCCTCCATAAGTTTCTCTAAACAAATTGAAGAATTCTTATTGAAGGCCCTAAATCAAAGTGAGACTTCAGGATTATTTTCGGGTTGATTTTACGAGTAGTCTAGCAGCTACTATTAATCGATGGTAACTACCTCTTCAAGGTTTTGGCCGGTGAAGATCCGTGTGGATCAATCATAGAGGCTCTCCTAGTTTGGAAGCTTATGCTATTAGAATTACTCAAAGGGAACACCGCTACCAAAAGAGAGATCAAGCACGCATCAACTGGTAATGCTTTCCTCTTTAGATGCTATTTTTCTTTTATATGTTTTATAAACCTAAAAGCGTCTATGGAACATTTTAACTTAGATTATATGAATCATGGCATGCCTAGGAGATCATTAGGTTAATTTTATGTTTTGAAATTTTGCCTTGCAATTATTGCATATTCAATTATAGTCTTGATTAACATTTAGTGGTATCAAAGCCAACCTTATGCTATGCATGATTGATTATAACATGTTAAAATGTGATTTTCTATGAATTGATTGAAATATGCTATGCATGAGAAAATGATGTGATAACTAGATTAAGTTTCGCTCAAACTTAGTGTAGGTGATTATCATATAATATTAGCAATGTTTTACCACACGGGTAAATGCTTTAATTGAGGGTCATCCCGTATTTCACTTAATTAAAAAATGAAATCTTTAAATCATAATTATCCATGGTATTACGAATCAAAGTGCCCGTGGTGATTTTGGCAAGGAATGGATAAGGTTGCTCATTCACTTCAAGGGGCCTCTCCTATCTAGAAGTCACCATCGATATTAGATTCACGAATACCCGAGGGATTTTATGACTTAGTCAATTTCTAGTATGGGAATTGGATTCCGCATATGGTTTTAAAAACATGGTTTAAATTGTTAAATTAAAACATATACACATAGGTGCAAGAACTTAAAACATGGACCTTTTTTGTTTTGCATACTATGTGGAGTCTTAGCATAATGGAATGATTATGATATACTAGTTAGAGCATGTTCCCTTAGAGTTAATAATTCCAAATAGCCCGGAATTATTACTTTATAATCATATCCACCTAGACTAGGGTGAGACCAATGGTACTAATGAAATCCCTACAATAATATTAAGGCGGTAAAATTTCTTCCCGTCATAAGTCATGATACAAACCTTATTAACGGATGTAAGCACATGTACAACATGCCTTCCCTTAACATGTGTTTGGACATGAGACTAGATGGGGTTAGTTGTCCATATTATTGGAGCTAATGCTGAGTTGGAAACACATTTGAGGAGTCGTACAATTGGGTATGCACGTCTCGAGAAAGAGAACTCGAATGGTTTAGCAATTGCAAGAGATGCAAATGGATGGGTTCTAACCATGGTTATCTTATTATGGCTTGACCTATGATAGTGATGGTCATGATGAGGGGCTATGGATGCTACCTACTAAGGAAAATTGGTTCGACCTGATTTCCTGAATTTAAATAGAAAGGGCTATTTAAATGTCGAGAAAAATAGTAGGAATTATTTGTTTAATTAAAGACCTTATATTAAAAGCATGTACATATACTAATGTATAAACAAATTCTATCTTATATCAAGATTGAATATGATCAGAAAAGAAAATACTCACATTGAAATCGGGCCTCTTAACGACATCAGATATGATGTTTATAACTTCAATGAGTGGTTTGAGACTGTTAGAGGAGTTCTTCAGAACTACTACCTGGATTAAGTTCTAATTGATCCTAGTCCTAAACACCTTGGTAAGAATGCTTTTGCATGTGATATGAATGACTATAAGGAGTATAAGGGAAACTATGAGTTTGTTGCAAAGCTCATGTTAAACCATCTGCTCCTAAAGTACACACATGTGTACGAAGGGTTGGACCTCGCAACCATGATTCATAATCTCAAGTCATTGGAAAGTGTAGAGGCTTAACTGTTCCATTGTAAATTGCGAGGAGATACCTCAACAGTAGAGTTAGTCATTAACATATGTGACAACTCAGAGAAATTGAGAGAGTTCGGAGTTGAGTACAGTGAGCAGCCTTTGAGAGAAATAGTATTGAGGGTATTACCCAATAAATACGCTTCCTTCAAAAAGATGCTTAAGGAGTGTTCTCCCAACTATACCTTGACCCAACTCATGGACTTGCTTGAGTATTATGAGATTGAGTTTAGAAATAAACTTAAAGAGAAAGCTAATGCTGAGGAACTTGAGTTGAAGAAACTAAAAGGTTTAAAACTCAAGAGAAAGATCATGAGGAAGTTAGAATTGAAGAAGGAGAATGTTTCTCTTGAAACAAGCTCATTGGATGATGATAGCTATGGCTCAAACATCTAGAGGTATGTTTATAGTAGAGAGTTTCTCTACCATTCCCTATAAATCTACTTGGGTATTTGATAATGGTTGTGGTACATATCTGTACTTCTATCCATGGATTGTGGAACAATAGGAGGCTTGCAAAGAGGGAAATGGACTTAAGAGTTAGAAATGGAGCACTGGTTGCTGCAACAATTGTGGGGATATATAGCCTTCGTTTTCTTAGTGACCTTTTTTTAGTTTCGAGCAATTTCTATTATATTCCTGCTATCACTAAGAATATTATTTATGTTATGCGTTTAACAACTTAAGGATTTGAAATTTTATTTTCGAATAATAAATGTCAAATTCAGCGTGATAATATTCTTTATGCTTATGAAATATCTGTGGATGGCATATACGTTCTGGATACTAAAATTGAAATTAATATGAACAATGTTATGAAATCGAGATTAGATAATGATAATTCCTCATACTTATGGCATTGTTGTCTAGGCCACATAAATGAGACTCGCTTAACTAAGTTACACAAATGTGGAGACTTAGGCCCAATGGAATGGGAATCCTATAGTGCGTGTGAACCTTGTTTAAAAGGGAAGATGACTAAGAAACCTTTTAAAGGAAAAATTCAGTGTGCCACTAGTACTTTGGAAATAATACATTCCGATGTATGTGGTCCAATGAATGTTAAAACACATGAGGGTTTCGTCTACTTCATAACTTATCTCCACGATCACTCACGATATGGTTATTTATACCTTAAGAGGCACAAGTTTGAAAGTTTTGATATATTCAAAGCATTCAAAATTGAAGTAGATAAACAACTTGGGAAAAGTATCAAGACCCTTCGATCTGAGAGAGGCGGTGAATACTTAAGCTATGATTTTCAAGATTATCTAAGGGATAATGGTATTTTATCCCAGTGGACACCTCCATATACACCCTAAATAGAGTGTAAGAAAGGAGAAATTGAACCCTACTCGATATGGTTCGGTCTATGATGAGCCAAGCAGAATTCAGCAGATCCTTTTGGGGTTATGCACTTGAGAGCACAATTTATATTCTAAACAAAGTACCCTCTAAATTAGTTGATCTAACTCCATACGAGTTATGGTATAGTAAGAAACCTGCTCTTTCTCACCTAAGAGTTTGGGGATGTCCTACATATGCAAAGAGGATAAGTTCAGATAAGCTAGGTGCTAAGTCTAATAGATGTCTTTTTTTAGGTTACCCCAAGGAGACTATAGGGTATTCCTTTTATGATTCCAATGAAAAAAAGTCCTTGTTTCCAAAAATGCTTAATTCCTTGAGAAGGAACATATACTTGCAAAAGCTAGTGGGAGCAATCTTGAGTTAGGAACTCAAGAAGATCAAATAGATAGTCAACTGATTATACTTACACCTATTAAACAAGAGAGTGTAAACATGGAACAACCTATTATAGCAGTGACATTACGTAGTTCAGGTCAGGCTCCAATTGATAAGTGTATAATTACACTTATTATCTTGATATTTTCAATCATAAAATGATATGGTTTATAGTCATTTTATACTTTACATATGTAGTTGTGTTTTATGCAAGTGCAGAGACTAGGTGAATCTTGGGAGTGAAATGATCAAAGATGAAATTCTATGCAAAAAGAGTGAAAAAGGTGCAAAAAGATGCGTGGAATTCAAGGAATTGGCTTAGGATCAAAGTTATCAAATATCGGCAAAGTTGCAAAGAAGAACCATGAAGAAAAGCACATGTCACGATCGTGATTCCTATTCACGATTGGATAAATCACTCCTGCGACTATCTATTATGATCGTGAATTGTCATTCTTCACAAGAAAAAAGTTACCAACTTATATTCACAAATGCAACATTTATGTCATGCTCGTGACTTGTGATGGTTTTGGATAACTCTTCTCAACTTCCAAATGCCATATAAGAACGATCAACCGCCATCAACCTTAAAATGAAAAGACACTTTTTGGGGATAATGAAGACATGAAAAGATGCCTATCCACTGATGATAAGGATGAATTCTTGCATCCAATCACATTGAAGATGATGCAAACCTTCACCAATGGACACGACTCTTCATTTGGATAAACGCAGCCCCTTGCACACTATAAATAGGGTTAAATCCAACCATTTTCATGGAATGGTATTGTGTGTAGATACTGTAATGTGTATGACATAGATAGAGAGTGAAAGATACATATTTTGCTAAGTTCAAAGTGTTCGAGAGAAAAGTTTGTAAGTGATTCGACTCTTGTTTCGATCAATAGATTTCTCCACATATTCGAGCGATTGTTGTATGAGTGTAATTGCAAAGCACTTATCAATAAAAGTTTCTGTTCTTCAACATTCATTTATTCGATATTCACAAAGAATAGCATCCTAGCCAAGGTTTTGTACAAGTCGAGACCGAATTCAAAGTAGACGTAGGAATTGCGGGAATTGATGACTCTCATTAAAGAGTGGATACGATTTGATCAACTTTAGCTTTCACTTGGATACCTTACAACTTTACTTTGTTTTCTACTTATACTTTCTTTTTAAAAGTTTATGATATGTCTATGTTTCACAACGAGTATTTCATCTTGCGTCATTTATATTAATGAAGTTATATACTTTCAAGTTAACTTTAAGAGTAGTTTCGGGGTTAACAAGATTGTGTATGATCACTGGATCTATGATTATAACACTATTTAGTGAGCCAACATTTTTGGAGTGGTAACTTGCTAAATATGACTATGTAAGAGCGACCCGTAATAAGCATAGTATTATTGTTATCCTGGTTCCTATAAATGTCATAATTCATTTACCCTAGATTTAGGAAAGTCATTTCATGTGTTGCTGTGCGGTGAATTATAGGATATTTGGGCATCTAGAATTGAGTTTGTTGAAGTTATCTAGTACATAAAACAACTTTGATTATTTTGCATATTTTAATCTACTATATTTGTTCTTAGGGAATATCTATATACTTTGCATCTTCTCTAATCTATTTATGCATCTATTTATTCATCAGTTTACCATTCAAAACCTTCAAATCACTATATTTTCTTTCATCCCGTAACTCTAGTTAATCCTTAGAACCTAATTCCTTCATTGTGGGATCAATATCTTTTAAAAATTACATCGCAACTGTATACTTGAAGTTATCACCATTTTTCTATTTGATAAGTGGTATTGACAACACATGTTCATATTTGCTCCTGAGAAGTGGCGAACATCAATCGCTCCTGAGCGATACAGGTTTCTCATCATTAATGATAAACATCTCTTCCTTGTGGAAGATGATGAGCCTACGACTTACAAAGAAACAATGGAAGGCTTAGAATCTGATAAATTGCTTTCATCCATGAGATTAGAGATGGACTCCATGTACGAAAATCAAGTTTGGAGCTTGATTGATGCTCCAAATGGGAATAAGCCCATAGGATGAAATTGGGTTTTCAAGAAGACAATCGACATGGACGGTAACATAGTTACCTATAAAGCAAGGGTGGTTACAAAAGGGTACGGTAAAAAAGAAGGCATTGATTATGATGAGATGTTTTCACCGGTGGGCATGCTGAAGTCTATCAGGATACTACTTGCCATCGTCGCTCATTACGATTATGAGATTTAGTAGATGGATGTGAAGACAACATTCTTTAACAGGAATCTGGACTGGGATGTGTATATTGCACAACCCGAGGGTTTTAAATCCAAGGATGGCTCTAAGGTATGTAAGTTGCAAAGGTCCATTTAAGGACTTAAGCAATCATCGAGGAGTTGGAATATTAGGTTCGACGAGACAATCTGAGAAATCTGTTTTGTATTAAATGCTAATGAGCCTTGGGTATATAAGAAGGCTATTGGGAGTGCGATCATTTTTCTTATATTATATGTCGATGAGATAAAATTAATAGGAAACGATATTCCTTTTCTTCAGACAGTTAAGACATGGTTATCAAAGAAGTTCTCCATGAAAGACCTTGGAGAAGAAACTTTTATACTTAGTATTAAGGTTTACAAAGATAGATCTAAAAGGCTTTTAGGTCTTTCACAAAGTACATACATAGACATGGTTTTGGCTAGATTTAACCTTAAGCAGTCAAGAAAGGGTTCTCTCCTAAATGTCTCACGGGGTTAACCTTTCTAAATCTAAGTATCCGAGAACACAAGAGGAGAGACTACGCATGAATGGAATACCCTATACCTCAACGTTAGGGTCGATCATGTATGCTATTGTATGCACTCGTCCTAATGTCTCACATGCGTTGAGCGTCATGAGTAGATTTCAATCTAACCTAGGTGAGAAGCACTAGATTGATGTTAAAACTATCCTCAAGTACTTACACATGACTAAGGATATGTTTTTAATATATGGATAAGGTGATCTCACCTTTGAGGGATACACGAACAAGAGTTTTCAGTCTGACAGGGATGATTATAAATCTCAGTCAAGTTATGCGTTTATGTAAAATGGAGGGACAGTTGTTTGGAAAAGTAAACTGAATACAACTGCCACCATAGAATCTGAGTATTTAGCTACTTCAAAAGTAGTAAAGTAAGCTATATGGCTTAAGGAATTTATAGGTGATCTTAGTGTGGTTTCTAGCATTGTAAATCCAATAGCGATCTATTGCGATAACAATGGGGCAATTGCTCTGGTAAAGGAGCCACAGTCTCGTCACAAAAATGAACATATACTTAGAAAGTACTATCTCATTCATGAGATGGTAGCTAGAAAGGATATAAGCTTAAAATACGTCCCAACAAATCAAAATCTAGCGAATGGGCTAACTAAACCATTGACTCAAGTTAAACATGACTAGCATGTTAATGAGTATGGTATAAGGCACATGGGCAATTAGCTCTTACGCAATTGGGAGCTTGTTAGACTTGATGTATGCCCAAGATGAAATTAGGGTGATGTGTCATTATTAATTATAATGTACAAATAGTTTTGAATTAATTTTAATAATAATTAAGGTATCTTTGTTACTTATCAATGCTTTCTATTTATTATTGTATCTCCTTGGTATCATATATGTTTTATATGTATATGGGAATTGATGAGACAAAATCTGTGATTTTTTCATAGCGTAAACATGCGTGGACATAGTGGGAGCAATGTGGTGTGAGAACTGCACTTACATGTTACTATGAATAGTATAAATATTCCTAGTCATAGTTTCATTTAGACTGGAAATCAATGGAATAGACAGATTAGCATGTGTAGGCTTACTCCTTGGATTAGATCCAAGCAACCGATCTCACGAGCTTAAGGTGGTACCTTGAGTTAAACATGAATGTATTCGGGTAATACATTGGAGATCGTTATAAGACAAACATTCGGAATTTACTATATCCATGTGTTGGTGTCATGTCTTATTACAATAGCAGTTTAAGTATCCTCAAACCTAAGATACCAATTACCATATGTAGGAGTTATTATACTTTGGGTCATACTTATTCATACCCTGGCGATTAATATGATATGGGTGATTACGGATATAGTGATGATCACATGTTAGTAAGCTGAGTAGTCAAGATGGGATCCATCGCTCCTTATATAGCAATATAATGGGAGATGTACTTTAGGGCCCATTGTTGAAGTGACACACTCATAAACCTCTTATCAGAGTTTGAGATTGATAGAACGAGTTTCTAGTCAATTAAGATACGTAATGGTTAAGTGGTTTTCTTCGTTAACAAGTCTTATTCAAGGATAGCTATGACCATTACATGAGCTAACACTTAATCCGATCTCAATAAACTAGATGGTACTTAACCTTATTATAGGAGTGTACTGTATTGTTAACTACTGTGGAATCGGATAAAGTCACAAGCACGTGATGTTCTAAGTATCCGGTGATCATACGCCTTTTCTAGAAAGCCCATTTGATCATCTAGAGCTATCGAGTTCCATATCGATCTGAAACATTGAGCCTAAAGGTTCCTGGATGGGAAGCCAAGTTTAGGTTATCCTCTAATGACTCTATACTATGGGATCCTATGAGGTCACATACTTTGGGTCTTTATCGGACTATGTAAAGAACCTATGGACTAGGTCTGTACTAAAAATACAAGTTGTAAAATCAGTGAGAAGAATTATTAATTGGTTGAACTAAATTAATAATTAAAAGGAATTACGAAAAAATAGGGAAAATTAATCAGAGCGAGCAAGGGAATTTTTCCCATTGGGAGTGGACTCCAAAAAGAAAATAGGTTATTCAAGGTGGGGCCCGTGTGGCTGCCTCGTGAGCTAAAAAGCCTAAGGGCCGCTAGCACTACCTATGGTAGCGTTTGCACGGAACACAAGCCCAAGCTTGCGGTAAATGAGGGAATCATGCTAGGGCTTCCCTCAAGTGGCGCGCGGGTCAGCCCGCGGTCACCCTGACCCGCGTGGCTGACCCGATAAACATGGGATCCTATGTAGAGTTATAAGGGAAGTCTATCACTCCCCCACTTTCCCTATAAATAGGCTTCAAGCCTCTCTTTATTCATACACACCAAAAAAGCATAGAGCTATTTTTCTCTCTGATTTCTACTCTCTTCTTCCTTTTATTATGCGATATCTTCCATGCGTTTCTCCAAACAAATCGAAGAATTCTTATTCATGTCTCTAAATCTACGTGAGCCTTTGGGATTATTTTCAGGTTGATTTTTCAAGTAGTCTTGCTAATGCTGTCAATCAACGGTATCTACCTCTTCGAGGTTTTTGTCCATGAAGATCCGTGGAAGCTTATGCTATTGGAATTACTCGAAGGGAACACTGCTACCAAAAGAGAGATCAAGAACACATCAACTGGTAATGCTTTAATCTTTAGATGCTAGGTTTCTTTTATATGTTTTATAAACCTAAAAGCATCTATGGAACATTTTAACTTAGATTATATCAATCATGGCATTCTTAGGAGATCCTTAGGTAAATTTTAAGTTTTGAAATTCAACCTTGCAACGATTGCATGTTCATTTATTGTCTTGATTAAGGTTTTGCTCAAACTTAGTCTAGGTGATTATCATATAAATTAGCAATGTTTTACCACACCTGTCAATGCTTTAATTGAGGGTCGTCTCGCTCTTCACTCAATTAAAGATTGAAATCTTTAAATCATAGTTGTCCATGGTACAACGAATCGAAGTACCTATGGTTATTTTGTCAAGGATTGGACTTGGCTTCTCATTCACTTTAAGGGGCCCTCTCTTACCTAGAAATCTCTATCGGTATTAGGTTCAAGTTTACCCAAGGAACTTTTATGACTTAGTTGATTTCTAGTATGGGAATTGGATTCCGCATATAGTTTTAAAAACATGGTTTAAGTTGTTAATTTAAAACTTATAGACATAGGTGAAAGAACTTAAACATGGACCTTGTTTGTTTTGCATGATATGTGGAGTCTTGGTACAATAGAATGATTATGATGTACCGGTCTTGAGCATGTTCCCTTAGAGTTAATAATTCTAAATAGCCTTGAATTATTATTATCAAAATCATATCCATCGTATAAGACCTAGACTTGGGTGAGACCAGCGACACCAATAAAATACCTACAATAATATTAAGGGGGTAGATTGTCTTCTCATCATAAGTCATGATACGAACCTTCTTAACGGATATACGAACATGTACAACATGCCTTCCCTAACATGTGTTTGGTCATGAGACTAGATTGGGGGTTAATTTAACAAAAATGGGTTAGTTATCTATATCATTGGAGCTAATGCCAGAATGGAGACACATTTGAGGAGTTGTACAATTGGGTATGCACATTTTGAGAAAGAGAACTCAAATGGATTCACAATTACATGGGATGCAAATGGATGGGTCCAACCATGGTTGTCTTGTTATGGTTTGACCTGCTATAGCGGGGGTTATGATAAGTGGTTATGGATGATACCTACTAAGGAAAATTGGTCGGACCAAATTTCCCGAATTTTAATATAAGGGGTAATTTGAATGTCGAGAAAATAGTAGGAATTATGTATTTAATTAAAGACCTTATATTAAATGTATTTAAGTATACTAATGTCCAAGAAAAAATTCTATCTTATATCTAGGTTGAATATGATCACTAAAGAAAATTCTCGCATTAACTTAGGTCCTCTTGTTGACATAAAATATGATGTTTATAACTTCAATGAGTGGTTTGAGACTATTAGAGGAGTTCTTCAGAACTACAACCTGGATTACGTTTTGACTAATCCAAGTCCCAAACATCCCGGCAAGAATGCTTTTGCATGTGAGATGAATGATTATGAGGAGCACAAGGGAAACTATGAGTTTGTCGCAAAACTCATTTAGACCACATACTCCCAAAGTACACATGATTGTAAAAAGGGTTGGACCTTGCAACCATGATTCATTGTCTCAAATCGATGGAAAGTTTAGAAGATGAACTATTCTACAGTAAATTGTAGGGTGAAACCATAATAGAAGTATTGGTTATGAACATTTATGAAAACTCGGAGAAATTAAGAGAGTTGGGAGTTAAGTACAATGAGCAGTCTTTGAGGGAAATGTTATTGAGGGTGTTACCTAATAAATATGATTCCTTCAAGAATATGCTCGAGGAGTGTTCACCCAGTTGTACCTTAACCCAACTTATGGACTAGCTCGAGATTTATCAGATTGAGTTTAGAAATAAACTCAAATAGCAAGTAAATGGTGATGACCTTAAGTTGAAGAAACTAAAAGGTTTAAAAGTCAACAGAAAGCTCATGAGGAAGTTAGAATTGAAGAGAAAAAATGTATCTCTTGAAACAAGCTCATCAGACGATGATAGTTGTGGCTCGAATATTTGGAGTTATGTTCATACTAGAGAATTTCTCTACAGCTCCCTATGAGTCTATTTGGGTATTAGATACTAGTTGTGGTACTCATATCTATACTTCTATGCAGGTATTGCGAAACAATAAAAGGCTTCCAAAGAGGGAATGGACCTAAGAGTTAGAAATGGATAATGGGTTGCTGCAACAGCTGTACGGACATATAGCCTTCGTTTTCCTAGTTGCCTAGATTTTTTTTGAACAATTGCTATTATATTCCTACTATCACTAAGAATATTATTTTTGTCACATGTTTAACAATAGAGGTATTTGAAATTTTATTTTCTAACAATAATTGTCAAATTCGAAGCAATAATGTTCTTTATGCTTGTGGAATATTTGTTGATGGAGTTTATGTTCTAGATATAAGAAATCTAAATATGAACATTTTTAAGAAATTGAGATTAGATAATGAGAAATCCTCATACTTATGAAATTTTCATCAAGTCCATATAAACGAGACTCGCTTAACTATGTTACACAAATGTGGTGACTTGGGCCCAATGGTATGGGAATCCTATTATGCGTGTGAACCTTACTTAAAGGGGAAGATGATTAAGAAACCTTTCAAAGGAAAGGTTCGGTGTACCACTAGTACCTTGGAAATAATACATTCCGATATATATGGTCCAATGAGTGTTAAGACATACGAGGGTTTTGTCTACTTCATAACCTCTTTCAAAAATTATTTGCAATATGGTTATTCGTACGTTATGAGGCACGAGTCTGAGAGTTTTGAGAAATTTAAAGAGTTCAAAAGCAAAGTAGAGAAACAACTTGGGAAAAGTATTAAGACCCTTCGATCTGATCAAAGCAGTGAAAACTTATGCCAAGAGTTTCAGGATTATTTAAGAGATAATGGTATTTTATCCAAGTGGACACCTTCTTATACACTCCAACATAATGGAGTGTTCGAAAGGAGGAATCGAACCCTACTTGATATGGTTCAATCCATGATGAGCCAAGTAGAACTCAGCAAATCCTTTTAGGGTTATGCACTAGCGCACTTTACATTCTAAAGAGAGTGCCCTCTAAACTAGTTAATCAAACATCATTCGAATTGTGGTATGGTAATAAGCCATCTCTTTCTTACCAAAGAGTTTGGGGATGTCCTACTTATGTAAAGAGGACAAGTTCAGATAAGCTAGGTGCTAAGTTTGATAGGTGTCTATTTGTAGGTTACCATAAGGAGACTATACGGTTATGATCCTAAGGAACAAAAAGTCATTGTTTCTAAAAACACTCAATTCCTCGAGAAAGAGTATATACTTGCAAAGCTAGTGGGAGCAATCTTGAGTAAGGCACTCAAGAAGATCAAATAGATTATCAATTGATTGTTCCTATACCTGTTACACAAGAAAGTGTAAGCATGGAATAGCCTATTATAACACCAATATTGCATAGGTTAGGCCAAGCTCCAACCGCTTCCGAATGGTACGAGTTTCTCATCACTGATGATAAACATCTCTTCCTTACGGAAGATGATGAGCCTAGGACTTACAAGGAGGAAATGGAAGGCTTAGAGTCTGACAAATGGTTTGCATCTATTAGGTTTGAGATGGACTACATGTAAGAAAATCAAGTCTGGAGCTTAATTGATGCTCCATGTGGGATTAAGCCCATAGGATGCAAGGGGGTTTTCAAGAAGAAAACTGAGATGGACAATAACATAATTACCTATAAAGCAAGAAGGAAGGCATTGACTATGATGAAACTTTTTCATCGGTGGCCATGCTAAAGTCTACCAGGATACTCCTTACCATCACCGCTCATTACGATTATGAGATTTGGTAGATGGATTTGAAAACAACATTCCTTAATGGGATTCTAGACAAGGATGTGTATATGGCACAACCCAAGGGTTTTACATCTAAGGATGGCTCTAAGTATGCAAGTTGCAGAAGTCCATTTATGGACTTAAGCAATGATCAAGGAGTTGGAATATTAGGTTTGATGAGATAATCCGAGAAATTGGTTTTGTGTCAAACTAATGAGCCCTATGTATATAAGAAGGCTAGTGGGAGTGAGGTCATTTTCCTTGTATTATATATCGATGACATACTGCTAATAGGAATCGATGTTCCTTTTCTTCAGATAGTTAAGTCATGGTTGTCAAAGAAGTTCTCCATGAAAGACCTTGGAGAAGCAACTTTTATACTTGTTATAAAGATCTACTGATATAGATCCAGAAGGCTGCTAGGTCTTTTACAAAGTACGTATATAGATAAGGTTTTGGCTAGATTTAACCTTGAGCAGTCAAGAAAGGGTTATCTCCCAATGTCTCACGGGATTAACCTTTCTAAATTTGAGTGTTCAAGAACACAAGAGGATAGACTACGCATGAATGGATTACCCTATGCCTCAGTGATACGATCTATCATGAATGCTATGGTATGCACTCAGCCTGATGGCTCACATGCGTTGAGCGTCACGAGCAGATTTCAATCTGACCTAGGTGAGAAGCACTGGATGGCCGTTAAAACTATCCTTAATTACTTATGTAGGACTAAGGATATGTTTTTGGAATATAGAGAAGGTGATCTCTCTGTGAAGGGATATAGAGACATGAGTTTTCAATCTGACAAGGATGATTATAAGTTATAGACGAGGTATGTGTTTATGTTAAATGGAGGGGTAATTATTTGGAAAATTTTCAAATTGGATACGACTACTAATTAAACCACTGAATCTGAGCATATAGCTTCTTCAGAAGCAAATAAGCAAGCAGTCTAGCTTAAGGGATTTATTGGTGATCTCGGCTTCTAGCATTGTAAATCCAATAGCGATCTATTAGGATAACAATGGGGATATTGCTAAAGCAAAGGAACCATGTTCTCGTAAGAGAAACACACATATATCAGAAAATACCATCTCATTCAAGAGATAGTAGCTAGAAAAGATATAAATTTAGAATACTTCCCAACGAATTAGAATCAAGCAGATGGGCTAACTAAGCCATTGACTCAAGTTAAACGTGACCAGTATGTTAATGAGTATGGCATGAAGCACATGAGTAGTTGGCTCTAGTGTAAGTGGGAGATTATTAGACATGATGTATGCCCTAGAGGCAATTAGGGCGATATATCTTAATTAGTTATAATATTACAAACGGTTTTGGATTATTATTAATAATAATTAAAGCATCTTTATTATGTATCAGTGCTTTTATTTATTTATGTATGTCGATGATATCAATATGTAAACTATTATATATATGTGCATTGATAAGACAGAGACCATGACTACTTCATAGCGTAAAAGTGCAAGAACATAATGGGAGCTATGTGGAGTGAGAACTACACAAACGTGTTACTATGAATAGTCTAAATATCCCTAGTCATATTTTCATTGAGACTAGACATCAATGAAGCGGACAAACTAGCATGTGTAGGCTCACTTGGATTGGATCCAAGCAGCCAATCTCACGAGCTAAAGGTGGTACCGTTAACTCATGAATGTATTCAGGTAATACATTGGAGAACATTACGGGATAGAAACTCGAAGATTACTATATCTATGTGTTAGTGTCATGGCTTATTGCAGTAGTAGTATAAGTATCCTTAGACATGAGATACTGGTTACCTTATGTAGTAGTTGCTATACTTTGGGTCATACTTATTCAAATCTAGGTGATCAGGATGACATGGTGACTACGGGTATAGTGCTGATCACATGTTGGTAAGTCGAGTAGTTAAGATGCAATCCATCGCTCTTAATATAGTGATATAATGAGAGATGTACCTTAGGGCCCCTTGCTGACGAGACACACTCATAAACCTCTGATCAGAGTATGAGATTGATAGAACGTGTTTCTAGTCAATCTTGATACATTATGGAGACTGGTGTTCTTCGTGAACTAGTCTAATTCTAGGATAGTTACATCTATTACATGAGCTAACACTTAATCCGAGCTCAATAAATTGGATAGTACTTAACATGATGGAAGGAGTGTATTGTATTGGTTACTACTGCAGAACCAGATCAAGTCACAAGCACGTGACATTTCGAGTATTCAGGGGATCATACGCCTTTGCTAGAAAGCCATTTAATCATCTTTAGTTATCGGGTTCCATATCAGTTTAGAACACTAGGCCTAAAGGTTCTCGGATGGGAAGCCAAGTTTAGGTTAAACTCTAGCGGCTCTATACTTCAAGATCTTATGAGGTCACACACTTTGGGTCTTTACCATAATAAGTATAGAACCTATATATTAGGTCTATGCCGAGAATGTTTGGTTATCGAGTTCGTTAGAAGAATTATTAATTGGTTGGACCAAATTAATAATTAAAGGGAATAACGAAGAAAATAGGGAAAATTTCATAGAGCGGAGCAAGAGAAATTTTCCCGTTACTAGTGGGCCCCAAACTAACACGGGATTTTCGGAGAAGGGTTTGTGGGGCTGCTCCGCAAGCGGAATAGCTCATGGGCCGCTAGCACGCGGGGTAAGCTCTCATGCACAAGTGGGATGCAAGCTCGCAAAAGCTTCCCATGGTGCTTACACAAGCCTACTAGCGCGACACGCAAGCCTGCAAGTTTGGGCTTGCGGGTGCTTGTGGCACAAGGCAAACCCGTTAAGGCTTACCTTGTGGAGGCAAGCGCGTGGGTCTGCCAAGGGGTCCAAGGGACCCACACAGCTAACATGATTGTGTGATGGGACTATTCTCGTCCTACATAGTTTTTGAGGGGGAGTCTTACACTCCCCCTCTCCCTATAAATAGGCCTCCCATCTCTCATTATTCTATATTTCAGCTCAGCCTTTCTCTTCGTGAATTGTGCGAGATCCTCCACAATTTTCTCCAAGAAATGAAGAATTCTTTAAAAGGCTCTTTCTATTTTGATGTGTGCCTTCTCAATCTATATTTTCTAGTTAGTCTTCGAGCGATCTAGTAGCTACTATGTACTAACATGTTCTAACCTCAAAGAGGTTTTGGTCAGTGAAGATCCATGAGGATCATTCATTGAGGCTATCCTATTTTGGAGGCTTGTGGTAACAGAGTTCTACCAAAATACTCTAAGGGAATGCCGCATCCAAAAGAAAGAGAAGCACACATCAACTAGTAATGTTCTAAAGTTAGATCCTACGATTTCTTTTATAAGTTTTATAATTCTATAAAACATTTTAACTTAGAATATCTCAATCATGGCATGCTTAAAGGATCCTTTTAGGTTAATTTTAAGCTTTGAAATTCCACCTAGCAATGTTGCATCATTAATTACTATCTTGATTAACCATTAGAAAGTCTGTTCAATATAAAAATTCAGAAAAAGGTGTGGACTTTAAAAAGTCCATTGATTGCAAAAAGTCTGAAAAAGGATGTGGATTGTAGAAAGCCTGTTGATTGTACAAAGTCTAAAAAAGCAATGCGGACTATAGAAAGTCTGTTGGCTGTAAAAAGTCAAGAAAAGTTGTGGACTATAGAAATTTCATTGATAATAAAATGTTGGAATAAAGTGCGAACTGTAGATAGTCCGTTGATTGTAAAAGAGTATGAAAAGATGTATGGACTGTAGAAAGTCCATTGACTGTAAAAAATTTTGAAAAGATGTGCGTACTTTAGAAAGTCCGTTGACTATAAAAAAGTTTGAAAAGATATGCGGATTATGGAAAGTCTGTTGATTGTAAAAATGTTTGAAAAGAAATGCGGATTATGGAAAATCCATTGATTGTAAAAATATCTAAAAAGAAATGCGGACTCTAGAAAATCCGTTGGTTGTGAAAAGTCAGAAATAAGTGTGGACTGTGGAAAGTCCATTGACTGCAAAAAGTCTGAAAAGAAATGCGGATTATAGAAAATCTATTGATTGTGAAAAGTTTGAAAAGGTGTGCGGATTGAAGAAAATCATGGAATTTTGCGGACTGTAGAAAGTCTATGGTGAATGCCCCTTATTAGTTGACCTTCGGTTGATTGTTACCATCAGAATCACCAGGGAAAGGATGAGAGTCGTGTGCTTCATACCTTTGAAAATACATCGACAGTGGTAAGTCTTCGTCAAAATCCATTGTGGGATGGTTGACCATTTCGGTTTGAATTGTATGCCCCTTATGAGTTTACTGTTGGTTGATTATAAACCTGAAAATTTCTAGGAAGAGGATGAAAGTCATGTGCTCCATGCCTTTGATGATAAGTCGACTGTAGCAAGTCTTTGTTGAAATCCACTGTGAGTTGGTTGACAGTTTCGGTCATAATTGTATACCCCTTGTGAGTTGATCGTTGTTTGATAATGGCACTCGAAACTACTAGGGAAAGGATGAAAGTCATGTGCTACATGCCTTTAATGATACATAGACCATAGCAAGTCTCCATTGAAATCCGCTGTGGGATGGTTGACCATTGGTTATTAATGGCCCTCGAAATTGCTAGGGAAAGGATTAAATTGATTTGCTCCATGCCTTTGATGATACATGTCAACTGTAGCAAGTCTCTGTTGAAATCCGTTGTGGGATGGTTGACCATTTGGTCTTAATTCTATGCCCCTTATGAGTAACAGTTGGTTAACTGTGACGCTTGGAACTGCTGGGGAAAGGATGAAAGTTGTACGCTCCATGCCTTTGATGATACTTTACCTGTAATAAGTTTTCATTGAAATCTTCTATGGAATGGTTAACCACTTTGATCTAAATTCTATGCCCCTTATGAGTCTATCGTTGGTTAACTGTGACTTTTGGAACTGTTGGGGAAAGCATGAAAGTTGTGTGTTATATGCCTTTGTTGATACATCGATTCTAAGCCTCCGTTAAAATCCATTGAAGGATGGTTGACCATTTCAGTCTGAATTGTATGCCCCTTATGAGTTGACTGTTTGTTGACTATGACCCTTGAAACTACTTGGTGGAAAGGATGAAAGTCATATGCTCTATGCCTTTAATGATATGTTGACTACTATGAGTATAAACTAGATACCCCTTATCGGTTGAAGGGGTACCTACAAGAATGAGGAAATTTATTGCTAAATACTTGTGACAGATGTTTTCATTCCTTAATTGAATTTTTCCCCTTCAATCAAGATTAAAACATGAGGGTTTTGAGAAATTTTTTTCAGGCTAGTGATAAAACCTGGAAATTTGAGTTAGAGTTTTTCGAGGATGTCTAGATGGCCGCTCCGTTGCTTTGGAAGGCTTTTGTGATGCTGTAATGCTGGTTGAATGAGGCCTAGGTAGGCTTGAATTTAACAAATTTTGAAATGACTTGAGTTGGGCTATTGTTATTCTAAATTTTGATGATGTGCTGCTCCGACATCTTCTTGATACTTGTATTTTCCTCATGTGGAGGTAGAGTGTTTTGCTTGTCAGAATGATATTACCTTGGTTCAACATCATCTTAACCAGTAAGTGACATGATGCATATGCATGCATGAATGACTATATGCATGAAAAACATTTATCACATGATGTATGTTTGTTCATCATAGGATTCATTAGCTTTGGAGCATTGGACCTGGTCGATAGTAGAAGCTTCATTGCATGAGAAGCCTTTCGGAGGTTTCTGAGTTGATCCCTCCTAGGCTGATGCATGAGTGTCCTAGGATTTATCTCGTTTGGTATTCTATGATTGCCTTACTATTAATGGTTGAGTTTTGTAGATATGACTCCTTCAAAGTGATGATGGATATGGGTTCGAGTTAAAGTTCAATTTTATGGATTAATCATAATCGAGTTCAAATCTTGAATTTGGTTTGAAGAGGATCTGGATGAGTCATTGACTTTTCAATGCTCGCTTCCTTCTTTGGTATGGCATTAGTGATGTTAAAGTTGATCTTGAACCATGATGTTGATGCTCACTTTGATATTTATAAGGAGAGCTTGGAAGCTGTTTTGCTTGAAGTATCGTAACTTACTTCTTGTTGTGACAATCATCTCTGCAAGGGAAATCAAGATATAGTTGTCCTGAGTTTTGGAAGAGAAAGATGATGACATAAACCATTCCAAGGAGGAGATGATAAATTTGATATTTCTTTGGTTTTAATTTTTGCATAAACCGCCCTTACAGGTTTTCAATCTTTCGAACCTTGTTTTAATTTTTTCCTGGACCGCCCTTTCAAGTTTTCAATCCAACAAACTAATCTTTTCTTCTTCTCTTTTCTCTTTATTATTATTTTATACATATTTTTGTTTTTATTAACCATGATGTGATGGGATGCTTAAATGCAATATTATATCATTGGTATGCAAGCAATCAAGCTAAACATAGGCATTAAGATTCAGCAAGAATGATAATTCATTAGTGAACATAATTGGGGTATGAAGGTTTCAAATGATTTTCCTATTACCTTGATTAAACCTTTCAGGTTTTCTAATCATTGTGCTTGCTTTTCTGATGTCCTAAGTTTTGTCTAAGCTGCCCTTTCAGGTTTTTAACTCAGTGGACTATTCTTTTTATGTTTTGAAGAGAGGCCCTAATTTTTGCTCAACTAACAAACTGTTAATTGTTAGGCTAATTACTTTTTTGTACTGCTTTTTACATGATTTATTTCTTTTATCAGACGTGATAGCTTTTGAGCCTGTCTTGGTGGATTCATATTTATGACTTTAACAGCTTCTTCATTTAGCATTATTTTATTAATTTGTTAGCAGCTCTTGCTACTTTGTTGGCTTGAAGTATACACGGTGATGAGTGATAATGCTTGATATTCACCTTTTCAGTTGTTCTCCCTATTGATGATTCCTTGATAGCTAAATAGAGAATGAGGGATTTGTTAGAGATTGAAGGCTTCAAAACCTATATCAGACTTAGCTTGATTCCATCGAACGCAAACAAACATTATCTATTAATATTCCTTCAATAGTGTGATTATCGACCTATGAATGGTGATGAGCTGCGTGATGAAGCTGATGACACATTGAATTGCTTGAAACCTTCTTTAGGTCTTCGACATTGGTGTTATGTTGGCCAATCGTATAGGGTGTTTAACTACTTTGGGGAACTTAGCTTCAATTTTCTTTGTTACCTCTATGTTGACTCTTTCAGCCTATTTTGGTCTAAATCATGTCATCTTCTATTTGATTGACTTAATGGTTAGCGAAGATTTTGTGTTTGGAGATCTTTCTATCATCCTCTAACATGTCTTCATAAGACTAGTCAAATGCTATCATGTGTTGTCTAAGTATCTATGTTATCTCTCATTTTTCCTCAAGAGTCAAATCATTTGAAATTATTACAGGGGATTCATTTATACCCTAATTAATTTCATACGATGATGTATCATGTATGCTAAAAACATTATGCTCATGTTCACGAGAATGTGTGATGCCATTCGAAAGGATATCAAGCAAGCAAGCAAGTTCGACGCATTAGAAGATTCAAAAGCCTCATCGGCAGGGTTTGTTAACATAAAAGAGTTTAAAATACTAAGTATTAGGTTATTAGCACCTTCATCCTCCACATGTGGAGGGTCTTCTTTCCCAATGGTCACCTTTTCGTATTAGTACTCATTGGCTTATTTTCCCACAGGTGGGTCTAGGGACTCTATCCACTCAAGCTTCTGAGTTTCTCGTGCACCTCATTGTAAGAAGTGAAAGTTGTCGATCCCGAGCCTCTATCTATAGATTGGCAATGCCCTAGCCAATACCCTTACAATCATCTCAAACAGACTGAGCTTATCCTAGAGTAGCACTTGGTGGCCATTATTGTTGTAGGGTTTGAATTTCTTAGGTCCTTGCTTGATGGCCTCCAGATGTTGTATGGTGGTCTTTATTTCAAAAGAGAATCCATATTGCTCTTTTAGGGCCTTTGAGAGGTGGTTCAAGTCATGAGCTATTTCCAAGTGCAGGTTGTTATACCATTCATTGGCTGGCCCTTCCAATGTAATAATAAAGAGTTAGCCAGCATATTATCACCGATCCTCATTTCACTCATCATAGTCTGGTAGTTTATCAAATGTGATCAAGGATCTTCTTCTCCCTTATACTTCACTAATTTTGGCATTACAAAGTTTTCAGGAAGTTACTCATCATCATGTTCTACAGTTAGTAGTTTAGCTGGAAATTCTGGAAATGGCTAGCGTGAGTAGCCCAAAATTGTTGCCATAGTTCTATTATGTTGGGAGGTAGATACTGGGGGACTATCCATTCATTCCCTGGATGAAAATTGGGCTAAGGTGGAGTGAACATTGTAGTCCTTTTGTTAAATTGCCCTTGGCGGATCATGGTACCCCTAGAAATGATCGTAAAGTTGGGAGAAATTGGTGCCTGGGCCATGGTCGAATATTGAGGTGGCTAGACTATAAAGTTTAATCCTTCATTGAAAAAGGATGGGCTCTCAAATTCTAAGGGACCGCTAGTTGTGAGGAAAAGCTCTGATGTGGTGGAATGAAACTAGATCAAGGTCTAGCTTTTCTTGCAGATTAAGTTGAGTGATGCCAACCCAGATGGAACGGATCTGAATCGACCAACTATTGGCCAACTTGCCCTTGATTAAATTGATTCTAGGTCTGAGCAACCCGAAAGGCATAAGCTTGACTTAACCCTGAATGATCATTACCCCAAAAGTTTGACCTGTCTGAAACTAATCAAATAGTTCTAGACCTTGACTAAATTGATTCGATATCTGGGATAACATTAACCTAGTTTGGTCATCATGGTATTGAGGTTATGAGGTTCCTACGATAAATTGGGAAGTAGTGGCAGGATTTCCAACTAGGTAACCTGATGATAGGTGAGTATTAGGAGCAGAGTTTGGTCTCCAAGCCTTAGGATAGTCGGCAGCAATTGGATCTTGGAGATTCTTGATTGTCTTAAAATTTGAGAGTCTATCTAAAAAACTGTTCTTTTGCTGATGTGGATGAAGGTGGAACTGTAGTGCTTAAGCAAATTGATCACTATAGAGAATGGCGCTTAGAGCGTTGGCTATTTCTTGGCCGGTGTTCAATGGGATTTGTTAGATAATGAGCACCTCATGTGAAGTCTGCTCGTCTGTCTTGTGACCACCCTGAGGATCCATCATCGTGAAACTCTGACCTGAACCAAAGATTGATCTCCAATTCAAACAAAAATCTGAACTTAAACCCGAACCCAAATCTGATCCCGAGTCTTCACTCGAATTAGTGTGTGGAATACTCTTTGATGGAAAGTTCTCTTTGTAAGCCACAATGGGGGATATCTTGATGAGGCAGGTAGTCCGCCTCTTCCAAACCTTAACTAAAGCAAACATAATGGGATAGCTTCATCAGATATGAAATACATGTTTGACATACTTGATGTTGATGTGAGAAATGCATATGACGTGGCTGCATCACAAAGGGTTAATATGTCGTGATGCGATAAAATTCATATTTGTTAATCCATTTGAAATAAACAGGGCTAGTAATTAGTAATAAAGATGTAACTCCAACGATAACAAGACCTAACCCTTGCGGTGAGGGTTTGCGGTTAAGGTGATATTTATGTGATGTAAAGTGTTGTATTTGTCAATCTGCTTGGAGCAAACTGGTCAATTTCCATAATAATCGTGTGGTTGAGGTGTGACTCGTATTTTGCACATCCTTTTATAACAAAATAGGTTGACTTTCTTAATTCCTATGTGGTAATAGGATTGGTTTTAAAGTGTGACTTATGTTTGCCAAACCATTTGGAACAAACAGGTTGATACCATAATAACCATGTGGTATAAGACTTGTGGTTGAGGTCTGACTCGTGTTTTGCCAATCTATTTGAATCAAAATAGGTTGACTTTCATAATTCCCATGTGGTAATAGGATTGGTTTTAAAGTGTGACTTGTGTTTGCCAATCCATTTGGAATAAACAGGTTGATTGTTGTAATACCCATGAGGTATTAGGCTTGAGGTTTAGGTGTGACTTGTGTTTTGCCTATCAATTTGGAACAAAATAGGTTGACTTCCGTAATGCCTGTGTGGTAATAATCTTGGTTTTAAAGTTCGATTTATGTTTGCCAATCCATTTGAATCAAACAGGTTTATCACCGTGATACTCGTGTGGTAAAAGGCTGAGGTTACGATTTATGTTCGCCAATCCACTTAAAACAAAAAAGTTGATTGTCATAATACCAGTGTGGTAAAAGGCTGAGGTTATGAATTGTGTTTGCCATTACTTGGTACAAATAGGTTGATTACCGTAATACCCGTGTGGTAAAAGGCTGAAGTTTTGATTTGTGTTGCCAATCCTCTTGGAACAAACAAGTTGATTGTTGTAATACAGATGTGTTAAATGGTTGGGCTTTTTGAGAATTCGCCACGGTGGCTCTTTCTCATGTCATGAGGTGGCTTTGTTTAGCTTTTACACAATTGTGTGAGTCCGAGTAAATAGTGCATTGTACCCTTAAGTGTAAAAATTGACTTATTTGTGTGACTCTTAGTGTAGTGAGTTTGTTACCCCGAATGGGTAGAGGTTCAAGTGCTAAGCAGGTATCGATATACTTTGGGAATTTGTGATCCTAATCATAGGTGACAGTCTATTAGCATATTGTCTAAACCTACGTGTGTGATATCGGTGGGACCTTGGGTTTGTTGTGGCATGATGAGTGTGTGCATAATCATGTCTGCATAAAAGAGTGTGGTTAGCATGATGCTACATACGATGAATGATAAAAGGAAAGCGGTAAACACATAGCACATAGCATGCAATGGACTTCCTCCGACCATATATCCCCTCGCATAAGGGTTAAGCTTTTAAATCTAGGCTTGGATCATCTTAAACCGTGAGGTGTAGGAGCGAACCTGCAAGATGATATGCAATTTGTTTTGGTAGACTTAGGGAAAGTATCTACGGTTTCCTTATATGAGTTCGGTCATGTGTTGTTGATGTAGAAGGTTCTTGTTGCACTATGATACACTCCAAGCCTCTCTCGAGATAGGTGTGAAAGAGGGAGGTACATGTAGTATGGAAACAAGTGATCCACTTGCTAAGCATCCTTGGTCATCATGCGTTTGCAAATGATAACTTCGCAAGCTTCTCGATCAAAATAGGGCATCCTAATCTTAAAGGCTAAGCCATCTAGTGCAATATGCTTTTGTTCGAAATACCATAAGAATATATTTAACTCATTTAACAACTTTTCAATACTCATCCAAAATCTTTTAAACTTTTAAGTTTATAAAAAAGACGTCCCAGCAGAGTCACCACTGTGAGCATACGATGTTGGACCAGTGTGGTAGTCACAAGGTGCCAGCACCATGAGATGGGACATGGTGGTTTTCTCGATTGGAAAAATGTGTGGTTTTTAGTTTAAAAAAGAAGCTTATTCCTGTAACAAGTTTAATAGGCTCAAGATCAGAACCTCTAGCCTATGGTACTTAGAGTCGCCACCCGGATAAGCTCTTTTAGAAAAATTTGGTATAGCTTAGATCCGTTTAGCCTATGCAATACAATAGTTTAGAGATTCGGATTCGGGATGAGTTACTTATTTCATCATTATTTTAGTTAACATTATTCCCGTTTGGAAATCACATTTATGATATTTGAATTCAATCTAGATGTTTTTAGCTTATGTTTTGGGTTATTTAGCGTGTATGCAGAAAGCGGTAAATAAAATGCGAGAAAGTAAACACTAAGAAAGTAAATGCACCTAATCTACAGGATTAATTACATCTTTGGTTGAGGGATTTACAAATCGCCTAAATACATCGATATCTAACAAATGTTACATTTGATAAATGCGAAACCCGAAGGAAATTAAACCATAACATACATCTATCCTAAGCTACCTACATCCACAAATATGAGCACAGGGGATATTCCACAACACAGATATGCACTAAGTGTACCAGATATGCTCAATTTGGATTTTGGTAAGACCCGTGTGGTCGAGGTAAAAATAACTAAGAAATTCTTATTTTATGAAAATGATTCATTTTTTTTCAACTATGTTGGTAATTTTTATTAGTGAAAATGTTGCATGTTATATTGTTGGGTCGGTTATCTAGGAACTTAACTTCCCTTCGTTTGGGTGACATAAAAAAATATTTAGAAATATAAATCTAAGCCAAACATGCATAACATAGCCATTTCTTGGGTTAACAACAGTAATGATGTCATCTACATCATTACCGACTTCCTTGTGAAGGGCGATATCGATATGTATGACCTGAAGCACTTTGTTGCTACTCCAAACCTTAGTCAACATATTAATACATTAATAACTCTTAAATAATTACAATTTAGAAGTTCGTTACCTCCAATGATGTATTTCCAAACGCATAAGAGTCTCAATGGGTTGTTCCGGACAATTCGAAACTGAGAAAAATAAAGCAAAACATGATTCTGCCAAAGCAATGCCATTAACGTCATCAAAAATGATGTCACTAATGATATTTTGATGTTTTTAACGACATTAATGATGTCATTAACTACATCAACATTCTAGACCAGCAAAAACACACATAAACAGCAAAATTAAAATCCTGAAACTTCAAACGATCATAACTTTTTCTATACTTAACTGATTTCGATGATATTTATCATCACAGAAAGTTCAAGATGCGTAGAATATGTTTATCTAAACAAAATACTAAAAAATGTTTGAAATTGTACTGAAGTTCTGGTAAAATAGTTTGGTGTGCAAAAATGGAAATAACAATAAAGGAAATGAAACTTCAGAAAGCCAAGCATATAAATGTAAGCACAAACTCTAGGAACTCAGAAGATTACCCTACAGTCATGAATCCACTTTTTTTAAAGTCCACGAAGCCCTATGAGAAGCTCTCATTGTTTCCTTTTGGTTCGATTTAGTTGTTGGTTGGTGATTTAACAAAAATCTTTGGAAATGAACTATCCCTTGCAAAATTAGATGTTCCAGAAGGTGAAGTTACCTTAAAGTGAGTGACAAAAAAAGTTGTAGACTCTCCATTCAAGTCTAAACCTCAAGCATTGCCTAAGTAATCTCTAAACCTCAAGTTTCCTTAAATGATCTCTACACCTCAAGCTTTTCTTAAAAGATGAACTAAGCCTCAAATTTACTTAAGAGATGAAAAAGTGGACTCTTGTGACCCAAGTTCATGCCCTTTTCATGAACTTAATCTAACTAACATGAAATCCCAAGTGTTGGTGATCAAAGTTAGGTGTTTTGTTCAAGAACACTCAAGAACACAAAAAAGAATGCTCTCTAGATCTTTTTTTCTATTTCTTACCAATGTTATCACCAGGATCCAGTCCCCCCTCTATGACTGAAACTTAGTTCTCTCTTTATGGGAGCTCCCTTCAATCCAAACTCAACTTAGGATAGCTAGGCGATATTTTCACTTTTTACTTTTTTACTTTATACACTTGATCCAATGTGAAGATGGATGTAATAGGTTAGGTAAGGTGTGGGGAGTGGTTTTGCAGTGATCATGTTTGAGCATGTGGGTAAAAGTCACCTTTTTGGATTAAAATTGCAGAGAATGCAATTTTGGTTCTGTTGAAAAGTCAATATCGGCAATGACATTGCCAATGTCGGTAACGACATTAGCAATTACATTGCTAATGTCATTTCTGACATTGGCAATGTCGTTAACGACATGGCTTCTTTACCTTGGGCATTTTGTGTTGAAATTGCGTAAAAAGGGGTAAGGCTCAAAGAAACAAAGCAAGCATCTTCTAGTTGAATTCAGGAACCTATGAAAAGTGAAAAACAAGCAAGGGGAAAATAAATTACAGCTTCATCATACTCACGAGTTGGGAGCGAAATCCGATGCTCACACCAGGATAAAATTCAGTATCTATTTCTTTTAAACTCTATCTTTTGCTTTACTCAATAGTTATTTACTTAACGCACATCCTATATTTTCTTGTGTTTTCTGCAAATGTTTTTTCTAGTCAACTTTGTTCAGTATTCTTACTTATCATAATTTTTCAAACTAAGATTTAGCTCATTTTGCTTGTTTGTTGAGTTTTATATCTTATTTGCATATAATCATCTGAAAAAACCTAACACGCTTATTAGCAAATTTTTGAAGAGTTAAAAATTTAATTAGAAACATAACTTAAGTCATTCAACCCTCTATAACTAAGTTTGTTGTAGCTAACGAGATCAACAAGTGGTATCAAAGAAATTGCCCAAACTTACGATCTCACAATCTTAAGCTAAATTTCCAATGGCATTTAATAATTCTTTTATCCTTGGTAGTTTACAAACTCAGGTCCTTAGAGAAGGAATTTCTATTATCATACCTCCATTATGTGATAGCCAACATTATACTTTCTAGAAAAATAGGATAAAAAATTTCATTCAATCCCAAAATGCTTACATGGTTAGCTATAGAAAATGGCCCCCTTATCCTAATCGAAGTCAGAAATGGACAAAGTGTCTGAGTAGACCCTGAAAATGATGACAACGTTGATCTTAATCTCCTGAAGGAGAATGCAACAATGATTAATTATTTACTTTATGCTTTATATCTTACAAAATTCAACAAAATCTCAAGATGCGAAATAACTCAGGATATATGGAAGAAATTGGAAGTAACTTGTGAAGGGACTGATAAGGAGAAAGAAACAAAGATCAACCTGATGATTAGACATTATGAATATTTTCAAACAAAGCCTAATGAAGGAGTTCAATGCATAAATACTCACTTCGTGAACACCATCAATGAGCTATAGAGGCTTGAAATAGTTATACTAAAGAAGAGATGATCAAGAAGATCTTGAGAAATCTCACCAAGGAGCATGATGAAAAGAAGATTGTGATTGAGGAAGTTCATGATCTCAAGACCTACAAGTTTGATGAATTGATAGGAACCTTATTCAATTAAGAAATGTACTTGAAAAAGTATAATGATGATAACAAGAAGAACAAAGACAAAGAAAAGTAATTAAAACCCAAGTTAATATTACTTCACAGAAATTAAAACATTTTGGAAATGACGAACTATCTAGAATAGTGAAATTAATTAAACACTAAGTAGACTCTTAATTAAATAACTTTATTTGAGTTTGTTTAAAGAACAATAACTCAGTTTATTGAGTTATAATTAAGTTATGGCTTATAGTAAGAAAACATTGAGGTAGGATGAGGATTGCTTAGTTTATAAGATATATACTTGTCGAAGCTTAGTAGCTTTTATTTATTAAAAGCTAAGTTGTTTGACACTTGGAAATAATATGACACTTGTGCGTTTAACTCTGTCTATAATGGATGAAATATTCCTTTGATGTTTTGTAAGTAAAACATGTTGAAATTAAATAAGATATTCATGTGGTCCTCATAACCAAAAGGTATCAATATGAAATTTTGGACAATCCTCGCTAACGTCTAAAGCAAAAGGCATCTTCTAACAAGCGCCATTTTTTCAATATCTCCATGCTACTTTGCAACATTAGCAAATTTGCAACACACAAGCTTCCACGATGCATCTCACACACCTCTCTCTCATAACAAATTTGCTTGAAGAAAAGAGTTTTTGATGCATTAAGATTAACTGATTAATCTCGCGCTTCAACATTCAAATGCTCTATCTCTAAACATCCTAAAATCTGTTTCAAATGGGTAGATTCAAAAGATGTGAAGATAAGAGAAATTGGAGATCAAGTAGTGATGAGAAGTTTGCAATGGCTACTTCCAACTCTTCCAAGTATAAATAGAAAACTAAAGCAGACATTCAAACTTGGTGAATCACCTTGAATTCTTAAGAGTTGAATATACTGTCCAAGCAATCCCAACATTCAGAAATTCCAATTCTAAGAATTCTAAAGCAAATACTCAATTTCCCATCTATTTATCTTAGAGAGAAATCACTTAAGCTAAGCTTTAGCATTGTAAAAGGATTTAACACTTTTATAAGTTGAACTCCTTCATTCATAATCTTTCAATTAAAATCTGCGAGTCAGTTTAGGAAGAGTACCTAAATTGAGTTTAAGTGGTAGTTAAAAAGAAAGGTACTTTTTGTAATTGGTCTACCCATTGTAAAGGTTTCTCCACCTAAGGAAGGAAAGAAATCACTAGTGGATTAATGCTTGGAAAGGAATTCGAGGATTGGAGATAGGCTAGGGGCCAAAAAAGGATAAAATCTAAGGTATAATCTTTGTTAAACCTTTTTTTACCTTTATAGTGTGTTGCTCATTCATCATATTTTTGTTCCTTAAGTTTTTTATGAAAAACCAATCCAAGTTGAGAAGGTTACTCAGCAAAGATTGACACTAAGCCATAGATGGCCTGTAGCGACCAGAATGGATGTTGTTGCATTGAAGTGTAGCAATTTTTGAAGGAAAAAAGGATTTTTCGAAACACATTATAAAAAGTGTTCTAAAATTTTTGCAATAGATATGTTTATAGATCAAATACACTTTAATCGCAACACTCTCAGTCTAACCATTGCTAAAAACACTATTAACAGTGAAAAGTTGACAGGCAGGAAATCTCCCGCTTGTTAAGTGATAGAAAAAATAATAAAAAAATAAAGTAAAAAATATATAAATCACAAATACTCTCTCCTCTCCTCTCCCTTTGTTCGTGCTTTCTTTAAAAAAGATAACCAATCCCATATCCTCATCTCCATCTGAAACTCGCTCACATCGTCGTCTCCCCCATAACTATCTTGGTAAATCCCCCCTCAATTTCTCTCTATTTGATCCTTTACTGATGAGGCTCGTAAGGAGTTTAGTTCCCTACACTATGCTTTCGATGACACCAACACCCAACTTCAAACTAAGTTCAGCTAGGTCCTCTTTCTCTTTCTCACTTTCAATTTTTAGTTTCTCTCATCTATTAATAGCTAGACAGCACAGGTTGTAAGTTCTCTAAGTTAGGGTTTGTGGATCTCGGCTACACTTTTTATTCATGAATAATAAATTATTTGATTTACTCTCGTGTTGATCTGATTGCATGCCAACGTAAACTTAACTAAGATTATTTGAACACTTGGAGAGAATAGATTTCATCTTTTTTATTTTTATTTCTTTTGTTTGAAGCGGGGAAGGGTTATGCACAGAGAATCTATGTAGGTTTAAATTTAGTAATTACAAAGGCCATTCAATTTTGGTGCGTCCTTCAACTACTTGTTACTGGAAGTTATTAAGAAAGAATAGGAGAAGAAATGAATTTATGATTGTCTCAGCTTAATATAAAATTTTTTGAGGGATACTTCTTTGTAATATGTATCATGTTCAATTTTTTTGGCTGTAGCAAACATAATCTCTAAGGGTTATGAATATCTTATGTGTATTGTATAATACACTCATCCTCTTGGTCATAATTTTGATTCTTAAGGAAAAATTCTTGTATATATTCAGGTTCAATTTATTAGTTGATACTTTGTTTTATAAGGAAGTAAGGAACCTTGAATGAGGCCTTCATTAGCTGATAAACACTTATTCGTATTTCTTTGTTGAACATATTTTTTATGAAATTTAAACATTTTACTGTGCGCAAGTTATGACTTGTGGTCATTAATTCATTATCATTATGTGTCATGCGCCAACACTATGACTTGGATCAAGGATGAAACTTACGTATACTCTTATAAAGAAGGGAAAAAGTATGAAAAAGCAACCAAAATATGCTCTTTATTATTTTACAAAGTGCATTGCTATTTGGTTGGTACTTTACTGCTGGCTTGCATATTTGCAATTGAAGCTGGTGGTTGTTTCCATAGAGTACAAATGGTATTACGTCTTGAGTTAATGGTTGGTCTAAATTATGCAGGAACTTGAACCAATAAGTTGGGATTATTATAGAAAGAATATTGGCTCTTGCTTTTGTATTACATCTTGAGTAATGGTAAGCATTACTAGCTTTAGTTTATGCTTTTTACTTATAAAAATACTTAAATTCTTCTGAATGTGTATGGATTTCTCAAATAGCCTCTTGATCCATTTTTTCAATACATAAGGTACTTGATCTTAGATGTAATGACAAACAATTGATTAAGGAACTTCAAACAATTAACTAAGGAACTTCATTCAACTACCGAGGCTCATAATTTACAGGCCATGGAAGAATTACAAGAAGTCAACGCTCTAAACCCATCTCGAGGAACTAGAAGATAAATTGGCAACAACTGAATTACAACTAAAAGGGTGACAGGGTGTCAAGATGTGAGATGGTGCAAGGAATCTGAAGGAAGATGGATATTACATATGATGGGATTGACAAGGTCAAGAAGTCAAAGATTAATCTAATGCTCTAAAAGTATGAGTTGTTCCAGATGGGCACCAGCGAGGGTATTCAATCAATGAATACCATGTTCATTAATATTATTAATGAACTAAACAGATTGGGATAAGAATTCGCTGAAGAGGAAATGGTGAATAAGAATCTCAAATTTCTCACTGTTGAGTGGGATACTAAGAAGAGCAGAAGTTCATGATCTAAAAACCTACAACTATGATGAACTAATAGGCACCTTGCTAACTCTAGAAATGTCCTTGAGGAAATGTACTTGATAAGTGTATAATTACACTTATTATCATATTAATTTTACACAGTAAACACTATAGTTTAAGTCATTGTTATACTTCATATAAAAGATTTCACGTGGTATGTAGTTGTTTTTTATGCAAATGCAGATACTAGGTAAATCTCGGGAGTAAAATGATCAAAAGTGGAATTCTATGAAAAAAGAGTGAAAAGGGTGCAAAAAGATGCGTGGAACTTAAATATTTGGCTTAGGATCAAAGCTGTAAAAGATCGGTGAAGTTGCAAGGAGAATTCTGAAGAAAAATGCAATTCAGAGTCACGATAATCATTCGCGATCATGACCTATTCTTCTTTAGAATAGAATTTTGCCAATCAAAGGTTCACGGTCGTGACTTATATATTGCGGTCACGACTTGGACGGTTTTCTAGTTTTATCTTCTTAACTACCAACCGCCAGATAAGCATGATCAACCGCCATCAACTACCAATGAAAAGACACTTATTAGAAGTCAACCAATCATGAAAAGGTGCCTATCCATTGTGGATTAGATTGAAGCTTCTCAACCAATCATTATGAAGTGATGCAATCTTTCACCAATGGACACGACTCTTCATATGGATAGACGCAACCCTTCGAACTCTATAAATAGGGTTCCAAACCTTACAATTTCGTGCATTATAGTGCAGTGATATAGAGGGAAAATATTAGAGTGCATGAGAGAGATATAGTGTGTGTATTGATAGAGAATTCGCTACGTTCATAAGTGTTAGCGAGATACGTTTAAGTGATTCGAATCCTTGTTTTGATCACTAGATTTTTCTATATTCTTGAGCGATTGTTGTTTAAGTGTACTTGCAAATCACTTATCAATAAAAGTTTTCATTTTTCAATATTCGTTTGTTTGATATTCGCAAAGAATAGCATCCTAGCGGAGGTTCTGCACGGGCCGAGAATTCAAAGCAGATGTAGGAATTGCGGGAATTGACGACTCCCATTAAAGAGTGGATACGGTTTGATCAACTTTAGCTTTCACTTGCATACCTTACAACTTTGCTTTGCTTTCTGCTTATACTTTCTATTTTGAAATTTATGATATATCTATGTGTCATAATGTGTATTTTGTCTTAAGTCTTTTATGTTAATCAAGCTATATGCGTTGGAGTTAATTTTAAGAGTAGTTTCGGGGTTAACAATATCGTGTATAATCACTGGATCTGTGATATAACGTTGTTTAGTGAGCTAACATTTTTGGAATGGTAACTTGCTAAACGTGGCTATGTGAGAGCGACTCGTACTAAGCATAGTATTGACGTTGTCCAGGTTCATATAATCATCTTAATTCGTTTGCGCTAGGTTTAGAAAAGTCATTTCATGTGTTGCTCTGCGGTGAATAATTGAACATCTGAGTATTTAGAACCGAGTCTGTTAGATTAGTTTAGTGAATCGTAACATATTTGTTGAACTTGCATGCTTTCTCTTCTATTCTTATTTCATAGGGAAAATCTATATATTTAGATTCTCTAATCTTTCATACATATATTTACTCATTCTTCATTCTAACCCTCCTACCCAAAATATCAAATTTTTTTTTCTTTATTTTATCTTCCTTGTTGATCTTTAGAACTAGTCCTTCCCTGTGGGATCGATATCTTTTAAAACTACATCGCAACTGTATACTTGCAGTTATCATCATTTTTCTATTTTGATAAGGGGTAATACAACACCTATATTTTACGTGAACAAGTTTTTAGCACCGTTGATATATAGCCGAATCTTGCAAACAAACTATCAAACTTATCAGTAGAAAAGTGGCGAACAATATTCAAACTATTCATAGTAACACGTATGTGTAGTTCTCACACCACATAACTCCCACTATGTCCTTGCACTTTTACGCTATGAAGTAGTCACGAACTTTGTCTTATCAATGTGCATATACATAATACTATACATATATGATACTAGCGAGATACATAAATAAATGAAAGCATTGATAAATAACAAAGATGCCTTAATAATTATTAATAATAATCCAAAACCATTTGTACATTATAACTAATTAAGATATATCACCTTAATTGCCTCTAGGGCATACATCATGTCTAATAATCTCCCACTTGCACTAGAGCCAATTACCCAGGTGCTTCATGCCATACTCATTAACATGCTGGTCATGATTAACCTTAGTCAATGGCTTTGTTAGCCCATTCACTAGATTCTAATCTGTTGGGATATATTCTAAGCCTATATCCTTTCTAGGTACTATCTCTTGAATGAGATTGTATTTTCTGAGTACATGTCCTTTTTTCTGACGAGGCCGTGGTTCCTTTGCCTGAGCAATAGCCCCATTGTTATCGTAATAGACCGCTATTGGATTTACAATGCTGGAAACCACACCGAGATCACCAATAAATCCATTTAACAAGATAACTTGCTTAGCTTCTTCTGAAGCAACTATATACTCAGATTCTATGGTTGAATCGGTAGTTGTATCCTATTTGAAACTTTTCCAAACAACTGCCCCTCCATTTAACAAAAACACATACCCCTACTGGGACTTATAATCATCCCTGTCAAATTGAAAACTTGCGTCGGTGTATCCCTTTGTAGTGTTTTAAAAGGTGATAGGCGCTAGTTGGACGACTAGAGCCTCTGGGGGCCTAGGCGGGGATTAATCTAGGATTAATTGAGACCTAGACGGGGACTAGACGGATTAGTTTTTTAAAATATATAATATTTATTAATGTATTAAAATAATAAATTTAGCAAACATATAAAATTTTTATATAATAATATTAAAAATTCATAATTCTAGGCTTTGGCGATAATTTTTTAGGCTTTGGCAACACTTTTTCCTATCTTTGGCAACGATTTTCTATGTTTTAGCGATAGTTTCTGCCTTGATCGCCCGATTATATAAAATCGGGGCATTGTTCCAAATCCCCGCCTAGGCACTGCCTTTTAAAATAGTGGAGAGATCACCTTCTCCATATACAAAAAACATATCCTTATTCCTATGTAAGTACTTAAAGATATTTTTAACGGCCATCTAGTGCTTGTCACCTGGGTCTGATTGAAATCCACTCGTGATGCTCAATGCATGTGAGATGTCAGGTCGAGTGCATATCATAGCATACATGATAGATCCTATCGATGAGGCATAAGGTATTCCATTCATGCACAGTCTCTCTTCGTATGTTCTTAGACACTCAGATTTAGAAAGGTTAGTTCCGTGGGATATTGGGAGATAACCCTTTCTTGACTGCTCAAGGTTAAATCTAGCCAAAACCTTGTTTATGTATGTACTTTGTTAAAAACCAAGTAGTCTTCTAGATCTATCTCGGTAGATACTAAGTATAAAAGCTGCTTCTCCAATGTCTTTCATGGAGAATTTCCTTGAAAACCATGACTTAACTGTCTGAAGAAAAGGAACATCGTTTCCTATCAGCTATATGTCATCGACACATAATACAAGGAAAATGATCAAACTCCCACTAGCCTTCTTATATACATAGGGCTCATTAGCGTTTGACACAAAACCAATTTTTCAGATTGTCTCATTAAACCTAATATTGCAACTCCTTGATGCTTGCGTAAGTCCATAAATGGACTTCTACAACTAGCATACCTTTTAGCCACCCTTAGATGTAAAATAAAACCCTTGGGTTGTGCCAATCACACATCCCTATCTAGATTCTTATTAAGGAATGCTATTTTCATATCAATCTACCAAATCTCATAATCTCAATGAGTAGCGATGGCAAGGAGTATCCTGATAGACTTTAGCATGACCACCTGTGAAAAGGTTTCATCATAGTCAATGCATTCTTTTTTACTGTAACCTTTTACAACTAGCCTTACTTTATAGGTAATTACGTTACCTTCCATGTTGGTTTTCTTCTTGAAAACCCACTTGCATCCTATGGGCTTAATCCCTCTTAGAGCATCAATCAAGCTCCAGACTTGATTTTTGTGCATGGAGTCCATCTCTAACGTCATGGATGCAAATCATTTGTTAGACTCTAAGCCTTCTATTGCCTCTTTGTAAGTCTTGGGCTCATCATATTCCATAAGAAGAGATGTTTATCATCAATGATGAGAAACCCGTAGCTCAGGAGCGATTGGAGCCTGGCCTGACCTACACAATTCGATGTCATAATAGGTTGTTCCATGCTTACACTTTCTTATTTAACAGGTGTAGGAACAAATAGTTGATTATCTGTTTGATCTTTTTGAGTTCCTAAATCAAGATTGCTCCCACTAGATTTTGCAAGTATATGCTCCATCTCGAGGAATTGAACATTTTTGGAAACAAGGACATTTTTTTTCTTTGGATCATAAAAGGTATACCCCATAGTCTCTTTAGGGTAACCTACAAATAAACTCCTATCAGACTGAGCACCCAGCTTATCTAAACTTGTCCTCTTTACGTAAGCAGGACATCAAAAAACTCTCAGGTGAGAAAGAGCAGGTTTCTTACCATACCACAATTCGTATAGTGTTTAATCAAATGATTTAGAGGACATTCTATTTAAATTATAAATTGCGCTCTCAAGTGCATAACCCCAAAAGGATTTGCTGAGTTCTGCTTGGCTCATCGACTGAACCATATCGAGTAGGGTTTAATTTCTCCTTTCTGACACTACATTGTGTTGAATTGAAAGTATTGAAAAAGTATGAAATTTATACCTCTTCAGCTTTAATTAATCAATTTCGGTTGATCTCTGCTTGCTCACAAATGTTTTCAATTTGGTTTTGAAAGTTTTGTTGTGAGTTTAGACAGAGTATAAGTCTCTTATTTATAGCTGAAAGTATACCGGTTACCTTCTTTTACCGAATCTCAAAAATATCTGTCTTAATGCTTTATTACGTAATTTCTTACGTCTATGAGCATTATTATTTATGTCATTGCTTACGTCTGTAAGCATTTATTTCTGTATAATTATCTTCTAACAAATATTGTATAAGTGTTTCTATCACTCAGTGCATGTCGTTTTCTTACCTTATCTCTTTATATCCTACTGAGTTTAATAATTTATCTTAGTGTATTGATGACTCATTATTCCAATAATGTCATCTTTCTCTTAGTATGATAAGTCTGTATTTATTATTATTGTCTCCGTATTTCTTATTATCTAATTATGCTATTATTATTACTATGATTATAATTATAGCTCCTCTTTTGAATTTAAGAAATTTTTAAATAAATCTTTCAGAAAACTTTGTTGAAAACACCTAAGCTGGAAATACTTACACAGGACTGAATTAGCCTGAGATAAGCTGTTTAAACAAAAGCTTAAGGATTACTCCTGACTGCTTAAGTAAAAATTCTTTAAATTTCCAGATAACTTAAAAAGTTTTTAGCAAGGAATTTAAAATTCAACCTTTAAGTTTTTCCATTAAACTTATTTTTAGTTTTCTGAAAAATAAAGATATTTTCCGCTCCCATCTTCTTAAAAACTTTTAATTTAAGAAGATTTCCTTATATTCTTAGCTCATCCAACTGGTACTTTAAAATGGGACTTACAACTCTTCTGCCCTATTTTTCCCAAGGCCATTTGTTGTTATTTTTTGAAAATCCTTTTAACTAAAAATTCTTCAAGAGAACCATTTGCAGAAATAAAATGAAAACCGAGCCAACAAGAACATATAAATCTTTATTAAAACCTTCTAAGTATATAAATATTACAAACGTTCTTATTATACAAATATTATAATTATAGTCACAAGCTTGAGTATTATAATTATAATTACAAGCTTAAGTATTACATAAGTCTTTTGGATTCATGAAGATTACTAATTTCTAATGGTTAAGTCTAATAACTTAGTAATATGCTTTCTCATTTTTTTTCACTCATATTTATACAAGAAATAAAAATTAAAAAATTAATGGTGGTGGGGACATTTTCCCACTACACCGTTTATCCTTCTCCAGTTGTCTCTTATCTTCTTTTTCCAGTATCTTCTCTTCTAGAATTATTTCCATCTATCCTTTCTTCTAGAGTGGTATATTTTCTTATGATACCATGGATTTTTCTTCTTGGTCCTTTTCTTGGGCTTTACTGGATACCCCAGGCATCTCTATTCTTTTGCCTTCTTCTAAGTCCATTTCTTGTTGGGTATTAAAGTATATGTTGGGTCTTTGAAGTCTTAGATTTAACTGGTTTGGAAGTTCAAATATTATATTAAACCAGTCGGTCCATCCTTCAGATGGTCTTATATCTAAAGTCTCAAGCCCATTTATTATATCATATTGGACATTCTCTGTTTCTTTGGTAGTATTATCTATTTCTATAGATAGGTCTTTAATAGTCTCTGTATTATTACAAATTGTATCTAGTCTTTCTAAAATTAGGTCTTCCTTGGTCTTACTTCCTAATACTCTTGAGTATTAGATGCTATTTTTATAATTTTCTAATCTTGCTTCTAGGCCTTTGATTTTCTTATTAAGCAAGTTCTCATTCTGTTCCTTTTCTATGAGTTCACCTTGAAGATTATTTACTTGTCTTTTAAGATTTATCATTTCTTCAGGTATATCTTTTGGTATTTCTACTTGCATTGTCAGTATCTCGCTTGGGTCTGTAATTGATTCTGATATTTCTGTGCTACAATAAAATTTATTTAAGTATTTCTTAGCCTCAGTATATGCTTCCTTTATTGATTGGTATTTCTTGTATTTTGGGTCTTTATGTTTGGTAACTTGTATTACTTGCTCCCATGTCTTATAGATCCCTGGTTGAGGACCATTATATACGACATAAGCATTATCATTTGTATTTCTCTGGGTAAAATAATAACTAAACCCATTTATTGCTGCAATAACATGTCTATCGTCTTTTCTCTTTACTGCTACCCATAAATTATCTAGCAGTATTCTTTCAGTATCATTTATTATGGTTCCCTTGGGATAATTAAATGCCCAAGATGTCTCTCCAAAGTTTGAAAAATTCAGTTTATCTAAAAATATCAACGTCTTTGGTTTAGGCTGATTATTAGTTATCTTCTGTATGTCTTCTGGCATTTGCCTGTTTTCTGAGGTGCTTATTAAGTCTTCTAATGAAGGTCTCACTGAGGTATTTCCTTGGTATCTTGTTATTTTCCCCTTATCTTTTGAAGGTCTCATCCTCTAATTTATTCTCTCTGTATCTGATTGGTATTTCCTACAAAATCCGAGAATTGTAAGAGTCTAGATAGTATATCCGCAATATTATTATTTTCACCCTGTATATGTTCTAATTGTGGCTTATATCCTTTCTGTAATAAGACTAAAGTTAATTTATACCATCTTTTATACGAAGATCTTTTCTTTTCTTTCTTTAAATTATTATAGTATTTAACAATAGCAATATAATCAGTTATAATAGTGAATTCTGTCTTTCCAATTATAAAGAATTCAAACGATTCTAAAGCATAATATATTGCTAATAATTCTGAGTCTATGGTACTAATTTCTCCTTTTTCCTTAAAGGATCCACTAGAGTATCTACAAATTCTTTCTTCAGTCTTACTTTTAGTCTTATGAGGTTTACTGATTAAAACAGCTCCCTATCCTGAGGCAGATCCATCAGTTTCTATTATAAGATAGTCTGTATCTAAAGGTATTTCTAGTCTAGGTAAAATTTTTACCTTTTCCTTTATAGTTCTAATTATTTTATAGTCTTTATAATTTAATTTCTCAAATACCTCTTTTCCAATCTTTAAGTATAATGGTTTTAAGTATTTCGATAAGTCTTTTATGAATGGTCTGGCATAATTCAGTAGTCCTAAAAACTGCTGTAATTGTTTCTTTTCTTTTATATTCTCAGGAAAGTCTAGTATTTTAGTAGTTACATGAGGCTGTAATTCTATTTGTCCTTCTCCAATTACAATTCCTAAAAAATTTATTTTTGTTCTTCCCAATTCTATCTTTTTCTTTGAAATTATAAGTCCATTTTCTTCAAATTTCTTAAAAACTTGTCTAAGATGTATATTATGTTCTTTAGCAGTCTTACTGAAAACAAGTATATCGTCTA
>CATIWQ010021194.1:0-15929 GCA_949673415.1 Euphorbia schlechtendalii | reverse complement strand
TAAATAATTTTTAACACATGTAACTTATTGTTGATTTGAAAAAAAAAACCTTAATTTTCAAATATTAAATGTAAATTGAATGTGAAAATAATTATTAAATTAATTTAAAATTAATTAAAATTTATTTTTCGGTTTTCGGTTCGGTTTTCGGTTTTTTCAGTTTTGAACCGAACCGAACCGAAAACCGAAAGGGGGGAAAATATAGAACCGAAACCGAACCGAATAACTCGGTTCGGTTTTTCGGCTTTCGGTTCGGTTTTCGGTTTTCGGGTTTTTTTGCTCTCCCCTAATTCAGCTATTTCTAATCAAACCCCTTAAATTGATACTGATGTAGGGTTTTGTTTTTCTGTTCTTTGTCTTTTAATCTTCTACAGATTCTACAATCTTCAAATTCAGTAGGAACCAGCATAAAATGGTTTGAAGATTTTAAAATTGGCAGTGTGATCGAGGCAAAAGTTCAGGAATCAATGGAATATGGAATTGTTGTTAACATTGATAAATATAATGGCGTTAAAGGTTTTATTGCACACTATCAGTGTAAGTTTTTTATTGTTATTATTTATTTGATAATTTACAGAAATATGGTTATCAATGGCTAAACTTGTAACTGCAACAGTAGGCCAAGTGGTGGTAGAAACCGGATCTACTGTTCGAGCTGCAATCCTTGACGTTGACAAGAGAGACCACCTTCTTGAGTTATCTTTGAAACCTCAGTTTCTTTATAAATCCAGCGAGGAAAGGTCTAACAGTCTTACTCCCAAGAAGGTGAAGCACTGACATTTTCTTCTGCTGCTTTGTTTTGTATGTGCTTTGTGAATCGTGTCGAGGTGATAGTGATATTTAAAAGTGAAGAAAGCAGTGAAAGGAATGTTATTTGGGGGGTTGATGTTAATGTTTGTATCGATTATAGGAAGAATGTTCAATAGGTTGACTTCCTAGAAAGTTAACGATGCAATTTTTTCTTTTAGTTTGTTTCTAACACTATGTAAATGTCAAACAATTTCAAATTTTATTTGTATTACGATCAATAATTTTTTTACTGCATAAATGGTTTTTTTTTATCCAGAAGCGAAAACGAGATGTGTCTAAAAAGTTGGAGTTGCATCAAACAGTAAATGCCGTTGTAGAGATTGTAAAAGATAACTATTTGGTAAGTTTTCATTGTTTGTTTTTTATTTTACATTATTCATTAAATATATCTATGTTTTCATACTCATCATTGCCTTGCAAAGCAGGTCCTGTCAATTCCTGAGCATAACTATGCTATAGGATATGCATCATTATCAGACTACAACACGCAAAAGCTTCCAAATAAACAGTTTATTAATGGACAAAGGTGGATATATTTTATCTTTTTAACTCTATCTTTTTTGTCATAAAGATGATGGACCGGTCTGAGGTTTAGACACCCTTTGGGTGGCTCATCTTCTCTTATAGTTGCATCCTATAGGAATTGAACTCAACCTAGGCTAAGAAGGTTGAGCCTGTACAACTCATGCTAATCAATCATCATTGGTATTTTTTATCTTATTGATTATTATTTTTCACACATGGTAGATTAATATGTACATAATCTTCTTTGTTTGTTGATGTCAGTCTTCACATTTTCTTTCTAATAGCATACATGGGAATTCCATCTTTCCATTTTGAATTTGTTGCTGGCTGGTTGCCAAGTTGGCCAACGTTCGCATGACCTTCTGATTTGTTTGTTTGTTTGGGAGGTGAACTCCCCATTGCATGTATTGAAATGTTAAGAGTTTATATACAATATGAGGGCTAGAAGTGGACATATTTGCTAGTCCTTTGTCTCCTAAAATTTGTCTATTATCTTCACGTTTCTACATACGATGAAACCTCTTCAGATAACAATTACAAATGCGGGAACCCTATGGAACTTTAGTAAAGACATCAAAATAGTTAGGTGAGTGAGACGAGATCAATTGAAGTGACTGGAGATTAATATTGGAAATGCAGAGACTAGACCAGAAGTGACTGAAGTCTGAGATGTGGTGAGACGAAACTGAAGTCTAGCAAAGGTGAAGTTATAGTGTTCATTCTCTTTGGCAGCCCCAAATGTGATTGCCCTCTAGGGTTGGATCAAGAGCGTCTACTCTTTAGGGAAGACCGAAAAGAAAATGGGAAAAGAAACACATTTGATTTGAGAAACTAAACTCAGACATACAAACTGGTCTCTGATACCATATCTGCTTTGGTGAACTACTACTCCATTTGATAAATGGAAAGATAAGGAAATTATGTACAAATATGAGGGATAGGAAGAGGACAGTAGTCCGTATAATCGCTCTTTTGGTTGCTCCTAAAATTGTTCTTTTACAGCTAGCTATCTTCACAACTTCACATATAGCTCTATCTGTGATATTGTTCATGCTGTATGAATTTTAGTTGTACTATTTAATTTTCCTGCAACCACATTTCTGTTCATTTATCAATGTGATTTATTGATGGCAGTCCAGCTTATGATGTTTTGCTTGGTGCAGCGTACATGCAACTGTAATGGGAATCCCTAGTTCGTCAAATTCAGGGAGGCTGCTTTTGCTTCTCAAATTGACCTCTGAGGCAATTGAGACATCTAGCTCAAAGAAGGCAAAAAAGAAGTCTAGCTATGATGTTGGATCCCTTGTTCAGGCAGAGGTATTCACCTTGATATGCATTATGTACTGATTTTGCTTTGAATACTTGCAAAAAAGGCATGGAAAATAGCACTGTGTACGGTAAAAGACATATTTATTGTTTCTTTTTCTTAACCTTCATGACTGAAAAGTATGTTATGTATGCGCTGGTCATGTTATTTTCCAGATTACTGAAAAGAAGTCCCTTGAAATGAGATTGAAATTTGGCATTGGTCTCCGGGGTAGCATACCTATAACCGAGGTGACTGAATTGAGCAACCTCTTAGTGCTTCGCGTAATTATTTCTCATTTTTTTGAGTTTTTCTGATATTTTCTTATTCATCTTACGTGGCAGGTAAATGATGAATGTGTGGATGATCCATTTGAAGGATTTAAAATTGGACAGAGTGTCACTGCGAGGATTGTTGCTAAAGCTAGTAAATCAGATAAAAACCAGATCTGGGAGCTTTCTGTTAAACCAAAAATGGTTACAGGTAGATCACATATAGACATTGTTTTATATGTAATATCTTTTGAAATTTTCCTTGGGCTAAGGTAGTATAGTGACGTGTTCCCATGTGTTAAAATGTTGCTGACTAGAATAAATGGAGCTCTGGCTTTATGTTTGTCATTCGCTTGATATTGAGCATTTTATTCTAGCATGAAAGATCTTGCCTAAGCCTGCAGTATGTGAGGATTTCTAAAAATGAACATTCATCTTGGTTCAAGAATCAGGAAAGCAATATCACTTGTCACCATATTCTAACAGGAACTACAACTAAAGAAGATTGCTTTATTTCGGGATCTTTTCTTTCTTAGAACTTTGAGATACTATACGCTGCTGTCTCTTTGGTTATGACTCTATGAAACTTTTTTGGTTATTCAGTGTTGTATTCTGACTTTTATATTTTAAATTTGCATTATTACAGTCATTCTTTCCTCATTAACCCTTTCTGTTTACCTCATTGCCTTTTATGTATCCTTTTTAATTTGAATTTAGTTTGGATCCAGTTTTAATTGTCTGCTCTTGTATAAACTGATGCTTATCCATTCACTCAATTTGTAATTTGGTGTCTTCACTGAATCAAATTTTGTTGCTGATTTTTGTGTATCAGGGGATAATCTTGTTTCTGAGAATCTTGAATTTTCATTTGGACAACATGTTGCGGGCTATGTCTATAAAGTGGACAGTGATTGGGCCTGGATAACGATATCTCGAAATGTGAAAGCACAGCTTTTTATCCTTGATAGTACAAATCAGCCCAATGAACTTCAAGAATTTCAAAAGCGTTTTTTTGTAGGAAAGGCTATTAATGGTCATGTTTTATGTTATAACAAGGAGAAAAAATTGTTACGTTTGGTGCTACGACCATTTGTTGTGTCTGGTGAACATATTGATGGCAAGGCTAAGAATATGAATGAGAATGTGCCATATGGCCTTGCTTCTGGCCATATTCACGAAGGAGATGTTGTAGGTGGAAGGATTTCCAAAATACTTCCGGGAGTTGGTGGATTAGTTGTGCAAATTGGCCCACATTTACATGGCAGGGTTCATTTCACTGAAATTCAAGACTCATGGGTGTCTGATCCATTGTCCTCTTATCGTGAAGGGCAATTTGTCAAATGCAAGGTGCTTGAAATTAGTTCTTCTGTCCAGGGAACTATTCACATTGATCTATCATTGCGTTCCTCTTTGGATGGGATGCTTAGTCTTAATTCAGCTCAAGTCTCAGAGAATGTGTACGTCTCCAATCTTTTCTTATCATTCGTAGAGTGTTATGTTTGTAGTTAATATATCAATTTTTTTCCCGGGGCATGTGGCATCTCTACTTAGTGGATGCGGTCAAATTGACATAAATAAGTTCTTGACTAACAGTATGCTCTGATACTATAAAACCAAAAATTTGGCTACTCATTTTTTCTCAACTCAAGACTTGCAAAGCTTCAATGAAGTACACAAGGCAATTTTACTTTTTAATAGATGTAAATAGCTTGGTGGGTTAAGAAGAATAGTGCTAACTTTTGATTTGAAAATGTTCTCTTTTAAATTTTTTCATCTATTACAGTGGATTCCCGAGATTTAGTCAACTTTCATCCGTGTTCATTCAAATTCCATTGTGGTTTGCAGCAATGCTTCTACTCAGCGTGTTGAAAAGGTTGAGGATCTGCATCCTAATTCAGTTGTACAGGTACTGCTTTATTTTGTTCTCCATTCAATTTAGTCCATTAACTCTTTTATGTTCAATTGTGTTCTGATATCTTATTTCTCAATTCTCAGCAACACTATTAGTTATACTAGTGTTGCTGAGCACTGAGAATTGTGACTGTCCTTTCGAAATGAGGTTGCTCTAGTTAGAATGTCCAAAATATCGATATCTTTGTAGTTTAATAGGATATTAATAAGTTTGCCAGGGAGTACCTTAAGCTCAGAATACCAAATGAAATTTTTGTTTAGGCTTCAAAGTTCTGGCACATACTTCCAAGTGTCCATACTAAAATTTCATGAGAATGTGCATTATGTTGATTGAGAAACAATTCCGTAAAGGTTTCACGGAAAAACAAATAAGGCCTTCCATAGTAGGTGGGATTATTGGTCGAATGTTCTGCTTTTGCATTTTGTCTCTCTTTTCATTTTTTATAAGTAATTATTCCTCCGGTTAAACATATTCTGATCTGAGGCTTATTGTGCTAATTTTTGTAATCCTTTTATTGATTTGTTGCATTAATAGAATGTTTATTGCTTGTAATCTTTCTTATAGGGTTATGTCAAGAATGTGACGACCAAAGGTTGCTTTGTTTTGCTTTCGAGAAAGATTGATGCCAGAATTCTCATTTCAAATTTATCAGATGAATTTGTTGATAAACCTGAAAAGGAATTTCCCACAGGCAAACTTGTTGTAGGCAGGTAGGTGTTTTTCCCACATATCCCATCACATATGCGAAAATTTGTAAACTAAGGTGCTAAAACTACTTGATTTCAGGGTAGTATCAGTGGAACATTTATCTAAGCGAGTAGAAGTCACTTTGAAAAAATTGAGTGCAAGCGGTGATGCAAAATCCAGATCTAATGATTTAAGTGATCTACATGTTGGAGACGTAATTTCTGGCAGGATTAAACGGGTGGAGCCATATGGCCTTTTTATTGCAATTGACCACACAAACTTGGTAAGGAATTAGTTGCGGATATGTTGAATAAAGTAAATGTTTTAAATGAAGTTTTAGGCTTTTAGCCTCGGCACCACAGCAGTTGTCAATAATTTTTTTGAGGGCTGTGTGTACCTTTGCTTGAAACAAACAACCGAACATTTATTTTTCATATTTATGCTACATTAATTTCCCCAAGCTGAGATCTTCTACCTGAGTTGTGTATATGTGGACAGTTGTTGATGTGTTACGAATGGCAGTGTCTTGTTCTTGTTTTCCACCCCCTTCTCCCCATCTAAAACAATGTGTTCTATGTATTCTGAATTCTTATCAAATGTTAGTGTCTTGTTTTTCTATTCTGAATTCTAGTGCTCTCTCCATCTTGGCCTAGGTTGGATTATGCCATGTGTCAGAGCTTTCAGATGATCGCGTAGACAACATACAATCTAAATATAGGGCACGGGAGAAGGTCACTGCAAGAATTTTGAAGGTATTAGTTTCGTGATATTTAAAGCCCTTGTTCAATCTGATTTTTCAGTGTTCTAAATCTAGAAGAAAATTGAATCAAATTTTTTGGATTGAGTAATTTTCATTTATTTGTCAATACCATTTCATAGGTTGACGAGGAAAGACAACGAATATCTCTTGGAATGAAAGATTTGGAAAACGAAAATTTTGTTGGAACCCTCCCTTCAAGAAAGGAGTCTAGTGAGGTGATTAGTGAAGATGATGATACCGATGATGACAGTAATAAGCCACTGGAGGGCAGTTCACATGGAATTGCAACAATGGACTTCGAACTTGAAAATGAAGAACCTCCCATTTTCAGACAAGCAGAATCAAGGGCTTCAGTCCCTCCCCTTGATGTCACCCTTGATGATGTGGAGCAGTCTGATACAGATGATGTAGTTATTCCAAATGAAGATCATGTTGAGCAGGAGAAGAACAATAAACGGGCCAAGAAGAAAGCAAAGGAAGAAAGGTCATTTTACATCTTATAGTCACAAGTTTAAAGTTCTTTTGTGTGGAGTAAATGAATATAAAGAAGAATCAATTTAGCTGAGCTGATTCCTGCTAATTGGTGTTAGATTCGTCGTTATTTCCATCTTTACTTGTTAATTTGATTCCGAAAACTATCTCTGCAGGGAGAAAGAAATTAAAGCAGCTGAAGACAGACTACTGGAAAAGGATATACCAAGAACTGCTGACGAATTTGAGAAACTGATCCGCAGCTCTCCAAATAGCAGTTTCATTTGGATAAAATACATGGCTTTCATGCTTAATTTGGCTGACATTGAGAAAGCTCGCTCGATTGCTGAAAGGTATGCAAATTGCTAACCTTCTATGCACTTTTATTTTGTTTTATTTTTAAGGTACTTAAAAAGATATTGTGAGGTCGGAAATCAAGTTCATTGTGGAATTGCGTTATGGGAGGTCTCAATTTTCCTTTGACCTGAATTGAAAATTAACTTCAGTTTTTGTTTCTTTTGCTTATGAAGGGCTTTGCAAACAATAAATGTTCGAGAAGAAAATGAGAAGCTTAACATTTGGGTAGCCTATTTCAATCTGGAAAATAAATATGGAAATCCTCCAGAGGTAGTGCAAATTAACTCAGCTATTCAACTATATTAATAAAAAAAATTTGTCATATCAAATCACTGTTCTTTTCAGGAAAGTGTTAAAAAATTATTTCATAGAGCCCTACAGTATTGTGATTCCAAGAAGGTCCATCTAGCACTTTTAGGAGTATATGAAAGAACCGAGCAACATAAATTGGCTGATGAACTTCTCGATCGAATGGTCAAAAAGTTCAAAACTTCATGCAAGGTAACAAAAGTATAGTTTTTTATTTTCTCATTGAGGGCTGTTTGGCAGATTATCTTATCAATAATGCTTTTGTTCTATGAAAATTTCAGATATGGCTAAAGCGGGTGCTGGGACTATTGAAGCAAGGGAAAGATGGGATTCAAGCTGTTATTCAGCGTGCTTTGTTAAGCCTTCCCCGCCATAAACAAATTAAATTCATCTCACAGACAGCCATCCTTGAATTTAAAAGTGGAGTTCCCGATCGAGGGAGGTCCATGTTTGAAGGAATCTTGCGAGAGTACCCCAAAAGAACAGATTTATGGAGTGTTTATATTGATCAAGTAAGGCCGTTTGCTTTGTTACTTAGGACCAGTTTGGGAAATTGCTTTCCCGAAAAGCTCAATTTTCAAGCTTTCCCTATGACATGAGATTTTTTTGCATTGGGAAATCAATAAGAAAAAGGACCCTAATTAATTGGTATGATAGTCAAAATTTTTTGTCCAATGCCATGTGAGTGGAGCTTTTCGAGACAGCAACTGGTATAGCTTTCCCAAACAGGCCCTTAATGTGTACCATCGAAGCTAGTTTTATTTGGTTATGTATCTTATTCTGCTGTGCATGGCAGGAGATTAAAGTTGGAGATGTAGATGTTACCCGGACATTATTCGAGAGGGCGATTAGTCTGAGCCTCCCTCCAAAAAAGATGAAAGTACGTTCAATTTCTACATGATTTTTTTGTTTATACTTTCACAATGTCCTTATACATTTGCTTTCTGGGATATGCAGTTCTTATTCAAGAAGTATCTAGAGTACGAGAAGTCTCTTGGTGATGAAGAAAAAATCGAGGCAGTGAAGCAAAAAGCGATGGAATACGTAGAGAATACTCTGGCATAGTTGTAATTAATCCTTGTTCAATCCCAGTCTCCAGTTTGAACTTGCAATTTTGCAAAAGCTGCAGTTGTCTCTACTATTGAGAGACTGATGATTCGTTACATTTGAACAAGCAAAGCGGAAAAGAAACAATACAAGACAGACAGTTTAAATGTGAGTTCGGTTGAATCAAAGGTCATTGAAATGCAGCTATCGAGGTGTGGCTAGAATTGGGATGTACGTGTTGCATCAAATTTTGATATTGTGGGAATCGAATTACGAGTATAAAATGTACCGAAAGACGGAGTATGGGAGTGAATTTGACTAAAATGTTAAATATTTGGTTTTCTTTCGACAAGAAATTTGAGAGAATATTTTTGGGATATCAAAAGTTTGCTACTCCTTGATGTAAATTTTTGGAGTTTTTGCATGATTAATTTTTTTGTTTCTGTTTTCAAAGAAACGAGGTTCAACAGTTTTTTTCACACCAAAATCTTGTGCGTTTATTAACTGACATCAAGTGTCCCATCATCAAATCAACAAGACTCTTGATTTCGTTAAAAACCTTGTCGGGACAATAAATTTAGTTAGGGTAAAAAGAATACAGCATCGCAAAAGTGATGGAGAAATACTTTTTTAACCCACTCAAAGTGAATTAAAAAAAAAAATTGAAAATGGAGTTTAGACCTCGCAAGGTCAGACCTATATAAAAAGTGGTACAACCTATATAGGATTCATGCTTTTATGAAATAATCAAATCCCAGCTCGGTAAATTAATTATTTTTTAAGAATTATTAAGATATTTATTATTAAAAATTAATTATAATTGTAATTATGTTTTTAAAATTTTGAGTTTACATATTAAATTTTACAAAAGAATATATTGAAATTTTCAATCGCATAAAGATTATATAAATATATACTTTTTATACATTAATTAAAATTTCGGATCAAGCGGATCAAATTTGTACTCATCTCATGATAAACAGACATGAACATATCATGCAAGTTGGGGGACCGGGTCCATAATCACTTATCAGAGACGGTTTCGGGTGCTTCTTATAATACTTATCTCATAAGTAACTTTACATAATTACGTGCAACTATTTGTAGGGTAACCTGATCCTATTTATTGTAACTTTTCTGCCTTTACATGAGTACCTTTAACCGATCCCCGTACAATCATACGTCTAATTTATGCCTTTTTCCCATATTTTAAGGCTTCATCTTCCAACTCTCGCTAGCCATGAGAAGCTTTCTTTCTTTCGTTTTCTCTTAAGAGCTATAAAAATGAATAACATAATAGTTACTATGATTTCTAAAGAAATGATCAAGCCAGCCATTGATGTTCAGCACTTCAAGCCTTTCAAACTCTCCTTTCTTGACCAGCTTATTCCCACCACTTATGTTCCTTTAATCTTCTTTTACCCATCCAATCAATTGCTAAAAAATCCTCGATTGATCTCATCCACTCTCAAGATTTCACTCTCTCAAACCCTAAACTCCTTCTTCCCTTTTTCCGGCAGACTGAAAGACAACCTTTTTGTACACAACTTCCACAAAGGTGTCTCGTTTTCCGAAACAAGTGTCAGTTGTGAGTTGTCTGAATTTCTTCAAAACCCCCAAATTGAGACGTTGAACCAAATCCTTCCAACCCAACCTTGTTCTAAAGTTTCAGACCCGATTGAAACATTGCCCTTTTTATATATTCAACTGAACACTTTCCGATGCGGCGGATTCGCCCTTGGTGTTTGCGTTTCGCACAAATTCGCCGATGCTGAAAGCCTCTGCACTTTCCTAAGAGCTTTGGCTCATAATAATGATAGTAATACTAATTATAATCTCACCAACAGCAACATCAACCCTAATTTTGATGAGGCATCGCTGCGTTTCCCTCCGTTTCAATCTCACCAAAAGTATTTGTCAACAATGGAGAGTTTCTTTTTCGACGAACGAAAACGGACAACAAGAAGGTACGTTTTTGATTCCAAGGCAATTTCGTCGCTAAAAGAAAAGGCAGCAACGGAAAATGAAGCCGGTTGCAAAAACAGTCCAACTCGAATCAAAGCACTGTCTTCTTTTCTGTGGAAGTGTTACACAAAGGGTTCAGCTTCAATATCAGCAGCCTCAAAACTGTCATTGTCTGTCCATGTGGTGAACACTAGAAAGAGAACTGAACCTCGTCTGCCTGAACATTCAATCGGAAATATTTTCTGGTGGGCGGTAGCAGCGTACAACAACCTAGATGGTTCAAAATCAAGTGAACTGAAAGATTTTGCGGCACTGACTAATGAATCAGTGGAGGGGATAAATGCTGAGTTTCTTAAGAGTTTGGAAGGCGAGAAAGGGGTGGAAGTAGCATTCGGATTCATGGATAAAGTGAGCGAGATGCATTGTTTAAATCCAGAAATGTTTGGGTTCAGTAGCTGGCTGAATTTTGGATTGAATGAAATAGATTTCGGATGGGGAAGGCCGGTTTGGGTTAGTTTCATGGGAGAAGTTGGACCGGCATTTGGGAATTTAACGTATTTCAAGGAAACAATGGATAATGATGGAATTGAGGCGTGGATCACGTTGGAAGATAGTTTAATGGAGGTTGTAGAAGCTGATCCTGAGTTTCTCACTTTTGCTGCCCCTAATCCATCGGTTATTTAGGTTTTGTTTGAAAAAACTATTGGTGTTTGCTGTTGGTAATATTGTGATTGGCCATTGTTACTTCTTGTTGTGGGCTTCTGTTATTGTATCTGGTCTCACCGAAACTCAAAGTAAAATCTTTGTAAAAAAATATTCTTTTAACTATTACCAAATTTTTTTTTAAAAACGCTTAGACTATATATTCCACTTTAATCAACAACAAAATTACTTAAAAAGATATATTTTTCAAGATAAGAACTATATAATAAACAAGATAAATATAGCTTTGAATTGTAGATGATGTAAGTAACTTTGTACCAAGTCTCTTTAAGAGGAAAGCCCAAAGCTATGACAAGAAAATATTTTTCATTGCTCCATTTCATGAAGATCCAAGAGTTATTTCAAAAAAGGTATTTATGATTGTTTTCTTAAATTATTTATGATCTATATTTACTTATTTATAATTTAGGTCCATCGGAAAGTAAATTATATACGATTTCATCCAACAATTAAACATGATTACATAATTACGTTTTTCATATATCTTTTTCTCAATCACGATTTTCAATCTCATTCCATCTTGCATCACGATTTCGTTCTCAGTCCCTCTCTTCCTTCATGTGATGGTAACCACCATTGTCGACTACTCTATCTTCGATCACCACCGAAACCACCTCGATTCAGAGTCCATTCTATCAACCGACCTACACATTTTCTCTCAATCCGATCTCTTTTCCTTTTCTCTCTACTCCGCCTCCTCTTCCATCCACGATCAAGAATGCCTCCGGTGACAATCAATCTGTTCCGATCTGCCGCATCTCCTCCACTCGCTAGCGTTGCTCCTCTAGTCGTTGCTCATCTTCTTGCAATTTCATCTTTGTTCTTCATTTTCTTCTAGTCTTGTTTGATTCCTTTGGAATTGACATGATTTTATCGCATGGAAGAAGATGATCAGAAGAATTAATACTTTTATTATGCATTCCAATAAGTATGTAAAGTGTTTCTAATAAATTCTTAATATATTTTGAACGGAAATGCAAAGTATTTGAAAAAAAATCTACTATAATCCTATTAGAAATCTTGTATAAGACATATAAACAAATACTAGATTTTTAATAGATTTCTAAAATAATTCCAATAAATTTTTAACGTAAAAGAGAGATTCTGTAAATAAGTTGAGGAAAATTATAAGTTTGTAAAGTTATTATCTATTTTTTGTAAATATTTTACGTGAAACGGGCCCATTTGGAATTGTAGATCGTGAAAGTAACTTTGTAGCCATACCAATAAAAGGGATTTTTGTTGTTCGAGTTCAAGAAAGACCCAAAAGTTCTTTCAAAAAAACCATACTCTTTCAAGCTGTAAGCAGACTGTATTTGATTGCGAAATCAATCTTTTCTGTAGTTGGTTCATGTGAAACACAATTTTTAAAAGTTTTCGAACACTCATTAAAATCACGCAATTTTGATTCTTTTCGTTTCAGTATTCGTGAATTTTGGGAGAGTTTAACCTAATCGCGGAACCAGAGAAGGGAAGGGGTTATATATCGATTGACCTTAGATTTTCTAAAACAGTTGAAAGAACTTCATGAATGCCCCCTCTCCAACTTTATCTAAACTCTCGCATTTGCTTAAGGCAATCACTCTTTCCCTTGCCAAAACTAAACAGCTCCATGCCCACACCATTACTGCAGGTCTTCTATACTCCCAGGACTCCTACCGTCTCCGCTCAAGCCTGGCTTTGGCCTATATCAAATGTAACCATGTACCTTATGCTCGCAAAATGGTCGATGAATTGCCTATTCCAAGTGTATTCTTATACAATAACTTAATGGCTATGTACCTTGATAGCAGGTTGTATAATTTTGTCCTGAAGGTGTTTGTTGAAATGCTTCAATTAGGATACTGCCGTCCGGACAACTATACGTACCCTCTCGTCATCAAGGCTTGTAGTGAACTGTCGTTGCGTAGATTAGGTAGAGCTGTTCATGCCCATACTGTGAGGTCTATCTTTGGTTCACAAATTTTTGTGCAGAATTCCTTGCTGACAATGTATATGAATTGTGGGGCGGAGGGGGTAGCAAAAGGAATTTTTGATGCAATGAGCAACAAGACTGTAGTCTCTTGGAATGCTATGATTAACGGCTATTACAGAAATGGGCTTTCTGAGAAGGCTTTGGTGATTTTTAAGGAGATGGTTGATTTAGGGGTTGAGATTGATTGTGCCACTGCAGTCTCTGTATTGCCAGCTTGTGGATATTTGAGGCAACTGCAGATGGGAAGAAAGGTCCATGCTTTACTAGAAGCGAATGGTTTGGACAAGAAAATTGCAGTCAGGAATGCTTTAATCGATATGTATGTAAAATGCAGTAGCATGGCCGATGCAAGGTTTGTTTTCGATGGAACGAATGAAAGGGATGTGATAAGTTGGACTTCCTTGATAAATGGTTACACCGTAAGTGGTGACTCGAGAAGTGCTTTAACACTTTGTAGGATGATGCAGAATGATGGGATAAGGCCTAATTCAGTGACTATAGCTTCAATTCTCTCGGTTTGCGATAATATGAAGGATGGAAGTTGTTTCCATGGGTGGACAGTTAGACAAAATCTCGATTCGGATGTTGTTATTGAAACTTCATTGATCGACATGTATGCAAAATGCAATCGCATCGACCTTAGCTTTGGGATCCTTACAAGAACTTCAACAAAGAGGACAGTTCCTTGGAATGCAATGCTCGCAGGGTGCATTCATAATGGCCTTGCAACTGAGGCAATAGTAATTTTCAAACAAATGCTATCAAAAGGGGTTGCTTTAAATGGTGCGACATTAAAGAGTCTACTTCCTGCATATGCCATTCTCGCCGATTTGCAGTCAGCGAAGAATATGCATTGCTACCTAACAACTTCCGGGTTTCATTCAACGATAGAAGTCGCCACGTGTCTAATCAATATATATTCAAAATGCGGAAGCCTAGAGTCTTCACACGAGATTTTTAACGATATCCCCTTGTTAGGCAAGGATATATACGTGTGGAGCGTGATCATATCAGCTTATGGAACGCATGGACATGGCGAAACAGCGGTTAAACTCTTTAAACAAATGGTTGAATCTGGAATTAAGCCAAATGAAGTTACTTTTACTTCGGTATTGCAAGCTTGCAGTCATGGCGGTTTGGTGGATGAGGGTTTGCATTTGTTTGAACTTATGCTGAAAGACATTAAGACAAACCCTAATGACGATCACTATACTTGCATTGTCGATTTGGTGGGACGTGCTGGCCGATTGGATGAAGCTTATGGGCTAGTTAAATGGATGCCTTTTCGGCCAAGTTATGCTGTTTGGGGTGCTTTGCTTGGTGCTTGTGTGATACATGGAAATGTTGAGGTGGGAGAAGTTGCGGCGAAACGGCTTTTTGAGCTCGAGCCAGAGAACACTGGAAACTATGTGTTGCTCACGAAGCTTTATTCTGCAGTGGGAAGATGGGAAGATGCGGAAAATGTGAGACATAAGATGAACGATATTGGTTTAAGGAAAATGCCTGCACTTAGTGTGATTGATGCAGTAAATGGGTAAAATGAGAACTAGAAAATGAATAAGCTATGCTTGGTTTCAGAGGAACAGATTCCCTGGATAATTTCTTCTAGGATTTATGTCGTTGACAATTTGACAAATCAAGTTGTTCATAACAAAAGAAGAATCCAGATTCTGAGTAATAAAAGTGGAAGGTATTTTTGAGCTTGAAAAGAGGTCTAAGGAGAAAATGGACAGATTGTTTTGCCAAGGGGAAGGCTGACTTGACAAGAGCTGCCAATATTAGGTGAGTTTGTTCTCCTTTCTCTAGGTTTACCTTTTGCTGCAGATCTCCAAATTTTTATTTGATATATTATCATTTATTGTAAGTTTCTTTATTTGCCGAATATAAGTTATGGCTAGAATAGATTAACAAGTCACTTTTAACGATATTTCAATTCGAGAATTACATGCTCAAAGGAAAAAGTTGATAATTCAGTGAGCTTACTAAAGTCATTGTCCCATCCATTCAGGTGCATTGATTGATATTCTATTTTGTTTAAAGTAATCAATTCCATTTAATCTCTAGGTTTTAATCCAAATTTGTGAATGAAATTATTGAATGCACACAAAAAAACTGAACCATGCGTCTCTTTGTGCTGCTTTAATTGGCCTAGTCAAGTTGAGCTAATCAAACTCTACTATGTGCAGGACCGCGAATTGTAGGTGCCATAGGTATGTTTCTCAAATGTCAGGGAAGAATGAGAAAAATGTGGAGAACTATTTTGTCTCTGAAATGTTAGGAAGGAATCTCCAAGTTTTAACACCTTCTAAGAGGATTCATCTCCATAAAGGCTAGGCTTCGATGGAAAAGGTTTTGGTTGTTCTTGATGATGTGGCTCCAATGGAATTTTGGATCGAAATGCTTGATAAATTTGCTCCTGGAAGTAGAATTATCATAACTAAATTAATATTGATATATCATAGTAAATTTTGGAAGAAGTTATCTTATAGATCTCTAACAGAGTCTGTATAGCTCTTCAACCAAATTCGTATTGGGATCGTTTGACTTGACTTCCAGGTTTAAGCAAATGTCAATGCTCAACAGAGCGTTCAAGGACGGTGGAACTCGGGGCTGCTTATATAATTCGAAACGAATTGTCGAGGAGAGAGCCAATTTGGCTAAAGAATCCGCACCCAAATTGCTTCCCTTAACATATGCCTCGTCTGCACTTGGATGACCGAAGTTAAAAAACAATTTATAGTGAACAAGAAATTCCAGATATGATGACTCGAATTCATCTCAGGATTCTCTTTGTGAATGTTCTCCGGGTT
>CATIWQ010021190.1:0-11640 GCA_949673415.1 Euphorbia schlechtendalii | reverse complement strand
TGATTTCCAGCCCAAGAATCAAGCCAAAACCGAGCCACTTCACCGTTACCTAGCTGCACCCGTAAGTTCGAGACAAAAAATTCCCAAAAAACATTGTTACGGAAACAACATGATATTACATTTCGCCAAATTGGGGAGAGTCGTGAATTGTCTAATTCAATTAAGTCCCACCATGAGTTAATACCATGTCTTCGTGCACACAAAACAACCCATAAAGATTCATCATTTAAACTACGAAGGCGCCACAACCATTTGAGTAAAAGACTACAATTAACAAGTTTAAAATCGCGAATATATAATCCGCCCAAGCGTTTCAGTAAGTTAATAGTTTTCCAACCAATTTTACAAATACCATTACGAACATGGTCTCCACGCCACAAAAAATTCCTCATAATGCACACAAGTTTCTTATTCACCTCCTCAGGTAATTTAAAAAGCGAAAGTAAATAAATTGGGATAGAGGAAAGTACCGATTTCACCAAAACTTCGCTATTATTTACTTATACACCAAAATGAACTAAACGGATGATCTGATAAACTTTGAACGGCGGCGTTCTCTCAGTTTCTCTAGTCTGCTTTTAACGGTTATGTTCTCTACTCACTTTGATTTTGAAATTCTCCCACTCACCATTTCATCTGGAGCGGGCCTAGGGTAATTTCCACTCTCCTTCTAACTTCTACCTTCTCTCTCCTTCATCGCTGCACGGTTACATATACGGGCGCTGACCCCCTCTCCATATACGCAACCAATTTTGAGATAATTTGCCCGTTCTCCAAACCCTACCTCCCCGCCTAATCATCTTTTCTTCATCGTCTCTCTCGCCGCCTTAACTTTCTGATTTTTTTTTTATCTCTCCGCCCGCATCCTGGATCTTGGCTGGATTTTTCCGTTCCTGACGACGATCTTGATGGTAAGTTTCTGTTCTACACATTCGCAACCGAGAAATTTAATTTTGAGCGATTTTTTCCATCTTCAAACCTTAAATCGAAGCCGTCCTTCTCCGTCGGATTTGAGCGAGTTTATTCGTCAGATCTCAACAATCAGCGTTAAAGATGACAGTTATTAATCAGAATTCTGTCCTTTACTTCCCTAGTAAGTAGATTACAGAAAAGAAGTTAAAAGACCAACGGTCTCTTCTCCAGGAGAAACGTGGGTTTTTCCTTCGTTCATCTCTATATGTAATTTATGTTTTTGTTTGTGCTTTTGTTTTTTTATTATTGATATGACATCAATTATTTTTTGTTTTCTAACATTCGATCCGTGGGTTTTTTTTTTATTTGAAAATTTTTTGTTAGTACGGACTTGTGTGATTTTCTTCTGAGATTAATTTCAGTGTAGTGGTTAGTGTGGTAGTGTGAATCTTCCAGCAATTATCTAATTTGTTTGACTGCTGAGAAAGATCATTTTTTGCCGAATTCTGCTATAGGATCCATAAACATAGTTTTAAAGGATTTTTCTCTTAGCTTGTTAAATTATCAATGTTTCTGCATGAGATTATGATAGTTTGAGAGAATGTTAACATTTTACAGGCAATGAACTGCTGGGTGTGAGTGTGAATTTTACATGTGTTCTTACTTACTTTTATATCCACTGGCATAGCAATGAATTTCAGGTCAACCCCAAATAAGTGTGGGAGGAGGAGAAGCAACAACTGCTAGTGGTGGCGGTGTCGGAGGAGGTGCTGGTGGAGGTGGATAGAAACTGATAACTAATGATGAATAGGCCTATCTCAAGACTGTTAAAGGCATGATGACTTTCTTGAGATCATGATGGATTTTAAAGCTCAAAGGTCCGAGCATGATATGCATCATGATACTTTCTAAAATAAAATTTTGATTTTTTTTGAATTACTTTTGAATAATTATTTTCAAATTGTTTCTTATGATTTGCGAGTGCAGAATTGATACTGCAGGCAGCATTGACGAATCTCCCACCCCTGTATGTGGTTCAATGAAATAAGTTACCTCCTGAATGCTCGTTGTTACCTTTCTTTTAGTCAATATTCTGATGTATTCTCTCCAAAGTCACAATAGTACCAGTTATAATGGACCAAAGTAACCAGATTTACCAAGGAATCCAATATATATTGAAACCCGTATGAATGAAGTATATCCTGCCAAAAAGTCCAGGCTCAGGGTGCTTTCTGCGAAGGAAAATACAAAGGTTGTTATCTTGACCAGTTGAGAATATCTGTTGTAGTGATACTAATTAATCCAAATGCTATACAGCTTACTACAGACTACTTATTGATTCTCTGAATTCATTTCTGAGTAGAAGCTGGAAAACATATTAACTGAGCAATATCTCTGTGCTTTCAAAGTTAGCCGCAAAGAGACGAATATTATCTTAGCTTGCTATTTCCCTCCCTTACTGGTTTTGTGCTACTGTTTTTTTCCTTGCAGTTCAGAGAATGTTGCTGAATCGTGTAAAGTTTCTGAAGAGAGTAACGTGGAAGCTCATCCAACAGCACCATATTCATTCTTGCCAAAAGGATATAAAATCCACCCTCTGGATGATGAGCAACATCCACAGAGGAAGCCTGATGAATTTGAAGAAGCAATTAATTTTGTGGACAAAATAAAGGTAGAGAATTTTCTCTCTGGACTAGACTTGAGATCATGGTGTTTTTTTAATAATTTTGGTCTTACAATTTGTGTTATGCAGACAAGGTTTCGTGGTGATAATTATGTCTGCAAATCGTTCATAGACACTTTGGACATGTACAGGAAGGAGAATAATCCCTGGTATGTCGTTCTATCTTTCCTCTCCATATTTCTCGCTTAGCCCAGGGCGGTTTGCATAACATTGTTATATTGTTTAAATTTCTTTATGATTCTGATTGCTTCTCTTTTTCATGTACACGGGGATTCGCTCGATGAGTTTACTCAATTTCTACCAGATACGTCTGCCACATCTACTGCTCACTTTGTATCTGGTTGAAATCTATTCATCGTGAGAGGAGCATTGTAGTGCCAACTGCCTGCCAAATGCATGTTGATAAGGTTTTCCCCTTTCCCTTGTTTTATCTTTCGATTTTACACTCATTTTCAATTTAACTATTGACTCTGATCACCTCCAGAAAGAAAGGACCATTACATCCCATGTCCATTGAGATTTTAGTGTTGACCATCCTGATCCAGATCATGGATTGTTTTATAGAGCAATGTAGGCGCGGAGTGAAGAGAAGTAGAGAAGATTGAGATGGAAGAGATCAACGGGAAGATAGAGACTATGATCATTCACTTGGATGAAAATTTTGAAATGCTCTGTTTCATTCATTTGTGAGGATAACAATGCTGTGAAAAATGAGTTAGTTCTCTATTGTCATTGGCAATACTTCATAATTTATAGACATAACCACTGTTAAGTGTTACAATTTACTATTAATCAGTGGTATATGTTGTGACAGATGCACCATTTCAAGAGCTTGCTTTTTGTGAGAAAATGAAGGAAAGATTGCATAAATCTGATGATTACCAAAATTTTTGAGGTCTGAGCAGCTAAACTTCTAATGGAGGTCAGAGAAGCCGAGGAAATGTAAGATTGCTTCTCCTCTCCGTAGAATTGATTATATGTTTTCTTTGGTCTTTCAAATACAAATTTAATAACTTTGTTTGTATTTAGAGCTTTGAATCATATGGTTCGATGAATTGTCGGAGATGAATGAAAAGCTATAGAAAATCACAAGCCAAAATCCATTTAAGCTCAAGTCTAAGGTAGACATTCTATGATGAGCTTTATATTGACATATGAATCTTGTGTTTGGTTGAATAATTTTCAAACTGTGTTGTTTGGTTCTGATTGTGGCAAAGGGGAGCACTGTAAGAGCAAACTCTGAATGGGGCTCCGGATTCCTATATAAGGCTTGCCTTGTTGGATAGATGAGCCAGAGGTAAGTTTTTTACATTGTAAAACATAATGAGTAAATACATAGATTCGGATGTCAAAAAAATAAGCCTGCCCCTGTTTTCTTGAAACGGTAACGTTACTCGTGAAAAGTTAAAATCAATTTTAAATTCTTTATATACAGTGGCGCTTTTAAAAATAATTGCTAATATATATGTACTAATGGAGTTGCAGAAAGTGATGACGGCAGTTTCTTCGGATGGGTTTAGCAAAATAGCGATGGATACCGGAAGTAGGTAAGGTACATGCCGGAGCAGGTGGAGGCACTGAAGAGATTGTACCATTAGGTGCCCTAAGCGAAGCTCTATGCACTGCCAACAGTTGATTAGGGAATTCCCTATGCTTTCTCTTATTGAGCATACGTTTGATCTGGTATTGCCGGTATCAAAATCAGACTACCACTACTTGATTCATTAATTCATCTTCTAATTATTTTCTTGTGCTCAATTCATTTTAATTCTCTTTCTTTTACAGACATAGAGGAACAGCGGAAAGTGGCATCGCGGCTTCAGGATGTGAATAGGAAGTTGACCTTCATGAACAAGCTGTTAATGGAGGAGAACAATAGGTTGCTAAAACAGGTTACCTCGTCTAAGGGAACAAATTTTTCCACCAGATTAAACATAATGTAAATCCTTTCTTTAACTGAATAAGCATAGAATTCTTGCATCATTTGTTGAAGGTTTCGTCTTTTGATAGGGAACAATTTATGGCTACCGCAGACACAAATATAAGCTGTGAATTGGTGGTGACAAAAGGTCAGCACCATTGGACCCCTCAGCATCTGCCAAAGGATGCAAACCTGTTGGATTATTGAATTCCTTCTCCATTCCTCTTCTTTGAATATGTTGTTATGTTTGGTCCCTATCCATTTTTGTTTTTTTTGCGATGAGTGACCTTTTTTGGTTTGATGCTTGGGTTATGATTTTATTCAGAGGCTACTGGAACTGCTGTGGAGTGGGTCCAAATGACTGAGATGAAGGTAATTCGTCATTTAACATATCATTTTCATTACCATTGTTCATTGTGTTTAATTAATTATACACCATAATACTTTTGTTTTTCATTATTCCATATCATATGATTCATCTCTCTTGGGAACAGTTGTCTTATTTTTTTTGTATGCTGGTAGGTCCCCCTTTTGTTTGTGGTTTATTTCATTTAGTTTTTCATCCATTTAATCATATGTAAAGGATAACATACCCGATTAATATGCTGCTAGAATAGAGTTAATTTTCTTAGTTTTGTTGTCATTTCCCTTGATATCTTATTTATTAGTGCTCTTATATGTGTACATCCTGGTCTGGAATTCACTGGAATCTTTGCTATTTCTCATGGTTTCCCTGGTATGGCAGCACGTGCATGCGACCTTGTGGGTCTAGAACCTACTATGGTTAGTTCTACCTCTGTTTTAGATATTGGGTGACTGACTATATTCTTAAACGTTTGGATCGATGAATAAATAGTTGATTCCGTGTTTGCCGAGCTTTGGACGCTCTAAATGCCTTGTCTACTAGAAATGGAGGAACTATTGAACTGCTTTTCATGCAGGCAAGTAGCTGTTTATTTTGCAACTAGCTCGTCTTTTTTAGTCAGTATGTCTGTTACATCTGTTTAATTAAATGTGTTTGTGAGTTTAACTCTATGCTCCTACCACTGTAGCTGCAGCTCGTGACTTGTAGCTTAGTTACACTTCTGTTTTGGAGGATGGAAGTCCCGTGGCATGGTACTATTTATAAAGACGTATTTGAAGTTGCTTAAATCAGCATTTAATTGCTTAACAATACTCGGTAATGGCCTGAGCATACCACTTACTCGTAATTTTGTGAGGGCTGAAATGCTTCCTAGTGGGTATTTGATAAGGCCTTGTGAAGGATGTGGATCGATTATTCACATAACAGTCATATGGATCATATGGATTTAGAGGTATCAAATACATACTATCACATTACAGTCTCTAAGAATACCATTTTCTAACTTGTGTAGTTAGCTAATTTGGGTTGGTTGTTACTTAACTAAAGCTGTGGAGTGTACCTGAAGTGTTGCGGTCACTCTATGAATCCTCAGCACTTCTTGCTCAGAAGATAACAATGGTGGTGAGCTTGTTTCTATTGGTGGACAAGTTCAGTTCTATCTTCTTTTTTTCATTGCGCTCAAGAAGAAATCAGTTAAGCTCTAATATAATGCATGCAATGAATGCAGGCTTTACGACATCTGATGCTGATTTCTCAAGGAGTTTCTCAACCGAATGTCTCTGGTTGGGGGAGAAGACCTGCTTCCGTGCACTTAGTCAGAGATTGTCCAACGGTTCTCCATCATTTAATGGACAAACAACACATGCAAGATATTTTTTTTTTGTCTGTAATGCCCATATTGATGGGTTTTGTGATGAAATGCTAAGGTAATTTTCTTTTACTCCATCTATTTTATTACACACATATATTTATGTGTTTCGTGTATAATTTAATTCGCGATGAAGAATTTTAAGCAGCCAAGAAATTCAATTTTGAGAGATAATAAGCAGTTTCTAGTCCATTCTCCAAACAATAGCTCTCACAAAATGACGCCTTTGGAGAAACTTGCCTCTTGATTTAAAACCAGCAATGCCTTCCCAATGGTACTTCTCTTTTTCCCCTTTTTTCTATTTCATTTCATTATTTTGTTTTTCTAAAGAATCTGTATTTTTTATTGCTTGTGCTGTTTTCTTGATCTAAGATGTAGTTAAAGATGTTTGCTTGATTTGGAAATGTTCATTGCATCAACCAAAGCCCAATTGTTTGGCTGATTGAAGCTGGGTCATTTTTATTAACATTTGATTTTGAATAAAACATGATATTAAGATTTTCTGCGTTCCTTCATTTTGGAAAGTGTAAACTTTTTTGAAAATGGGAGTCTCATGTTTAACACAGCTACTTCCTTCGAAACTTAAAATTTTTTTGTTTAACTTTGAAGTGTTAATCTAGATTAATATTATAGATATGAACAATAATAGTGTGAATAAATGTTCCGTGAAAATTACATTGGTCGATTCTAGATTCATGAATATTATTGGGATATACATTGTTTTTCCTTTTGTTATTTGAATATGTTTATATTGTTGAATAATCATTCATTTATTAAAATTTTTTTATGGAAACTTCAGCATTCCAATGCTAAATTTATGATTTCTGTCTTTCGTTGATTATATTAGTTCTTTTTGTTAGTTTTTAGAAGCTTCGCTATTGGTATTTATTGGTTATCTATCATGAAATTTATTAATTTTCTGACCACTCTTTACATTAGCAGGATTACGTACTTATAGTTTTCGACAACTTTAGTGAAAATGTCGTTGTCAATGGGCCACAACACATTTAATCTTGGATTGTGGTATACTGCTGGCAGTTTTATAAATGTTTTCTTCTCTTTTTTTCCTATTGATACTTAGCTGATTTCTATTTCTGTCTAAGCATGTTATTGCTCAAACTGGTCAAGAGGAGTATAATAGGTTCAGACCTTTGAGTTACCTCGAAGCTGATGTTTTCATGTTGAAATTTTCCCTCAAAAGCAAAGCTAGTAACGGAAATGTTTCTAAGACTGTTCTGATTGTTGATTCAGATTGCAAAATGGAGTTGTAATTTTCATTTGGACTTGTTTAAATTCCTAGTGGATTCCAGAGTTAAAACATTATGTACCACCTGGTGTCCCAATTGTTCTTGTTAGGACAAAGCTTGGTAAGTTTTTTCTACATTTTGATGTATTTGAATCAATAATTGGTCTCTGCCTTGATGTTGCATATAGAGTTGAAAGTAATTTGCTTTTCTTACTTTACATTCTCTTTTTACAATTTTTCTTTATACTTGAATGAGAAATTTTTTATGCTAATTAATTTTTAATGCCTTAGCTTCAAATTCATAATTTTATATCTCTGAGTTTATCTTGCTTTGGTGTTGTCATCTGAAGCAGTCATGTTGTATGCTCTTTACAATGTTTTTAGAAAAGGCGTTTACAACCCAACAATGTTGCCTACACTAGCACCTTTTTCCAAGTGCTAGTCTAGAAAAGGCTCATCCAAGGCATTTTGTTTCCATTTATTTGATTCACTTCTCATCATGTTTCCCATGTTTTTCTCCTTTCCTTGAACTCCTATTTTCATTGTTGAGCATTCTGTGGATGAAGAAGTATAGACTTCATTTACTTTATGTTATTTGTTTGAGTTGGTAAGGGCGCTGACCTGATCTAAACCTGCTTTCTTGAAACGGTACTGTTTCTCATACTAAGTTTAGATCAATTATAAATTCTTTGTAGAGAGTGACGTTCTTAAAGATTCTTGCAAATCTATATGCAATAATGGTGATGCAGAAAGTGATGATGGCTATTACTTTGGATGGGGGAAGCAAAATAGCGATTTATAATGGGAAGTCCAAAAGGTACATGCCGGAGCAGTTGGAGGTGCTGGATAGATGGAATGTTTCATCTTTAACTGATTAAACATAGAATTCTTGCATCTTTGTTGAAGGTTTCATCTTTTGATTAGGCTGGCTGAAAATCGGTTGTCTGATTGAAGGCACAAGACTAAAATTTTACTGTGCAGGAAACAACTGGCCACCGCGGACACAAATACAAGCTGTGAATTGGTCGTGACAATTGGTTAAATCCCTTCTCTGTTCCTCTTCTTAGAACATGTTGTTCTGTTGGGTCCCTATCTGTTTTTGTTTTTTTTGCAATGAGTAACCTTCTTTGTTGGTTTGATGAGTGGGTTAAGAGTTTATCCTTTGTGAATTTGCAGACATGCAGAGGAGAATTTTGCAGAGTTTCTTTCAAAGGCTACTGTGAACTGCTACGTTAAGTTCTACCTCTGCTTCACAGTTTCTTGCAGAGTTTTTTTCAAAGGTCACTTACTAAGCATTTTGTGAGGCCTGAAATGTTTCCTAGTGGGTATTTGATAAGGCCTTGTGAAGGATGTGGATCAGTTGTTCATATTGTGTATCATATGGATTTAGAGGTAGCACAACCTCTTGATGGACAGAAAGAGAATGATGCTTAAGATTTCTGATACTGGACTTGCTCAATCATTTACTGTTTCGTATAAATTATCATACTCATTGGGTCTCACAAGGGCTTCAGAGGTCCTTTTGGGGTCTTTCCATTACTCAATTGCGGTAGATATGTGGGATGTGGTCTGCATTTTTTCAGGTTCTTTTCTGTGGCATAATGGAATAACTTTCTTGTTAAGTGCTTGTTTGTTTCTTTGTCGGTTTCTTGTTTCATACTTGATGCAGGCTGCTAGGTATCCCAAACGAGGAGTTGTGGGCTGGGGTTAGTAAACTGGATTTTTGGCATGAATATCTGGACGAGAATGGATTGGACCTGTTAGCAGTAAGTATTCTCTGACTCTGTACTGGATGGGCGCCATATTATGACTTCATTAGTACATCATTTTGTCAAATCTCATTGTAATTACTTTAAGTTTTCCTGCAGGAAAAGCTGCCATATGAACTTGCAATGAGCATATCCGCCAAAAAGGCCATGGATCATCTTTATTCTGATGATTTGGAAAAGGACATTCTCTGAAACAAAATACACGACTGAGGTTATTAAGCCTTATTTTGGCCATTTTGTTTGATGGTTGAAGGCCAGTAAACCCAAAAGCTTCTGTTTTGAGATGATTTGCTTGAGTTACGCTTCATATTTAAATCCTAATGAAAAGTTTATCAGCTTCCTCCCTCTTTTGTCTGTTACATTTGAATTATAAAAAAAATTGACTACCCATGTTTGTTTACGAGGCTCATTTTTCCTGACATGCAGGTTAATTCTCATCCCATACGCAATGTTTGCACTGATCCTTGTCAGCAGAGAAGGTAATGGTTAACTTATAGTGGTCTCATGAATGTTCAGAACAATTTAGTCACTGTAGATATATAAGGAATGTTTTTCTCTGCACCATCTTTAAACCATGGTAAGTCGTTTTGCTAAATAAATGTAAAAAGGAAAGAAAACCTGAAGGAAAATTTATTTTTTTTTTCCAATCTAGACTCTTGACCTTTATATTTTTATTATTTCTTCCAGTATTATTATTCTATCTGGCGCATGGGCCGTAAGGCATCACATGTTGCATTAGAGTGCACAATCGAACCTCATCCAAAATTGGTTAGTATGTTTCCTTTATAACCTTTTGGTGTGTTAAAATGCGTTTGCATATGCTCCCATCTTTAAACATGATGGGATGTCGGCTCTGTAGGTAATTCTTGGTGAGAAAGTAGCTGCATCTGCTCTTTTTGAGTTCAGCCAATCTTTAATGAAAAAACATGTTTGAAAAACCTCCCACATTGAATGCCAAAATTATATCTCTGACTCAGTTTACTTGACAAGTGTAAAATTTTTACAACTTCTCCTTCACCCAATTTGATGGCTCGCTAAGCACAGTTATTCCAGGTACCAAGCTGAAACTTCTATCATTTTTTTTTATATTTCTGAAGGTAGAGTCGTAATCCCATTTGCTTACCTTCTGCAACTTTTCCCTTCTTAAGAAAAGCTTCTTGTTCATCTTGTGGAGATAGAAATGAACATGCGACATGTATATTTAATTGATTTTGAAGCCCTCTCATTATGTTGAGTTTGGCATGTTAATGTGAATCATAGTTTCTATTCCCCGTGAAATGCTTTGTATATTTCCTTACTCTCATTGTGGCAAAAGGGAGGACTGAAAGTGCAAGTACATGAAAAAGTTGGAGCAAACTATGGAGGAGAAGCTCCGGATTCCTATTGCGAAAGGCCTGCCTTGTAGAACAGATGAACCAGAGGTAAGTTTTTTACACTGTAAAACATGATGAGTAAATACATAGATTTGATGTTAAAAAATGCATTATTACTGATGTAGGTGACTGTTTAATTGTATATGTTTCTGTGAGGTTCACAAAATGCCCTATAACATTAACATGAGTCTTTTAACATGTAATCTTAGTGTCTATTTACATAGATTCGTAATTAGATTGGGTATTGAATTAACTTAAATAAACCCGTAGCATATTTCTCTTCCACGGCATATTAGAACTTCTAACGTAGGTTGGAGAAGCCGAAGAAATGAAAGATAGCTTCTCTTCTTTGTGAAGTTGAGTCTTTGGTCATTCCGATGCAAATTTAATTACTTTCGAAATTGGCTTGTGAAATTGAGTATCTGTTTCCTATCTTCTTCCAGATACAAATTTAAATATTTTATTACTTTGTTTGTATTTAGAGCTCCTCATCATGTGTAACTATGAATAGTAGATGAAAGACAAATCAACAGAATATCACAAGCCAACTGAAGACGGATTTGATGCCCCCTCTTGCTGTTTGCCCCATTTCAAAGAAATTGTGGCATAAGTCAATCGCCCCGTCTCATTCTATTATCTGCTGGAAGGTAGCTCGGGGTTACATTTCTACCCATGATTCTTTAATTCGTAAAGGCATCAGCATTGTTTCACGTTGCAGCCTTTGTAAATGCTGTACAGAGGACAGAGATCATTTATTCTCTACTTGTATTTTCGCGCATTCGTTGTGGACTGCTTTGTACTCACTCTTTGGCAGAAATTTTGCAATTGACTCAGGGGTTGATGAGCTCTACTTAAAGCTTCATTTCTGCATAATTTCAGTCCACAAATTCAAACCTTGTGGAATGCTGCTATAATTAATATTATTTGGCTAATATGGCATGAGCGAAACGGAAGTATTTTTGACGAAAGGCAGCCTAATGTGACGCGCGTTCTCCAGCAGCT